>JAXBDA010000891.1:0-67576 GCA_036023075.1 Gaultheria prostrata
CCTCCTCACTATTGCAACTTACATAAATAAATTTGCACCATGACAAGTAACGAACCAAGTTGGTCAAAAAATAAGTTTTTGCACTGAGATTGCAAATATTGCACCTGGGCATGTCATAGTTTGCATCTTTTCTACTCACTATTGCAACATACATAAAAATAATTGCACCATGACAGAAAACGAACATAAATGTTCAAAAAGACGAGTTTCTCCAACACTGAGATTGTCAATATTGCACCCGGGCATGTTATAGTTTGCATCATTCCTACTCACTACTGCAACATACATAAAAAACATTGCACCATGACTGAAAACGAACAGAGATGGTCAAAAAGACAAGTTTCTGGACTGAGATAGTCAAAAAGACAAAAACTAGAAACCTAGGTGTTAGTTGCTCTGGTATTAATCTGCTGGTTTGCATGGGCAGATACCATCCTGATCAGACCTCTTGCCATCAAATCTTTTATAGCCTTCCTTACCAATGATACATTAACCTACAAATGTGATATGAAAATCCAACAAAATATTCAGCAAATCAGACCCAACCCAGAGAGAGCATTTTCAGTTAAAGAATTTGAAATAAAAAATAATCTGGGATCAATCAAAAGAGACCAACATTCTACTAGAATTAAGAATATAAAGTAAATGACTCGAGTTCACCCATTACAATTCTATAACTGAAGTGTCTATGAAGGAATAAGGCCTGAACAACAATCACAAACTAACTAGTACCAACAGAACTTGTACGGGCTTGATATTCAAATGGTACTATGGTTGAGAAGAGATAAAAGAAAAGGAGAACAAATATATATAATAACTTCTTTTCTCTCGTTTGATTGGCCGAGGAAAATAAATTTTAAATTCTCCTATCTTTTCCCACAAAAAATCTTCCAACACTCATACAACCTCTTAAAACAAGAACGCTTGTCTAATGGAAACAAGAGTCCAAAAATACTGTTTTTTTACTTCCTCTCCACCTTCCAGAAACAAGGGATGAATCTATTTCACAAGTAGACAAGGCCACACCGATTATCCTAAATGCCAGATTATGCTTGCTTATGTATCAAACAATGTCCCTTGCTTACTCAGAAAATAAGCCTCTGACAACATAAAATTAACATATTCCTCTTTTGACAATCGCTAAGCATGTAACAGGAACAAACCTCATCCTTGAGTTGTCTCTCATCAGTGCCCCGT
Organism: Gaultheria prostrata; assembly: GCA_036023075.1. NCBI lineage: Eukaryota > Viridiplantae > Streptophyta > Magnoliopsida > Ericales > Ericaceae > Gaultheria > Gaultheria prostrata. The sequence goes on from JAXBDA010000891.1 coordinate 1,198, forward strand.
TGTGGAGTAGAAAATTTTGCATTCTCATCTTCCGTGTACGAAAAACCATCTTTCTCTACAATTAATAACACAAAACTAAACAAGGTACAAAAAGCAAAACACCAGTAAGATACTAAGACATGAGAAAACAAATCGTTGCTTCATACGAATATAGACGGAAGCATGAACCTTCTCTACTTAAAAATATATGAATTACCATAAAAACAAGAATCAATTAAAACTTAAAAGAAAATCAACCTCAGTATTTAGGATTTCTTTTTGAAGTGAAAACAAAATCTGAGACCTAAGACAATTGAATACGAGTGTAGGTACCTTTATTGAGTAGTAGATCTGATAGAGGACGAGATGTGAAACGTTCCTGATTGAGAAACAAAAAATAAAACGAATCTCAAAATTGAGGAAAAGAAAAGCTGATAGAGTACTTAACTGATTAGAGAAATGAAAGCTTACTTACTGTGGATTTGGAAGGGATTAGTGGTGGTTCTGATGATACAAGGTGGTGGTGGTGAGTTTGAGGGTGGTGGTGATTTGGAAGGGACTGTCATCCCTGATTCAGAAGCAGCCGAAGAAGCAACCCATCACTCTGCGCAGAAACCCTAGAAATTCACCCTCAAGTAATGAGAGCATAACAACATCAGACTAAAAATCTTCTGCATCTGTGTGTTTTATACGACTGAAATCGTATCAATTGAGAGAGGGAGACCTTGGTGGTGTCTTCTTTAAAGGTTCCAATCGTTCGAGAGAGAGCCCAGCGGTGGAGGTGATGTGGTCAGCAGTCGTCGGCGGTAAGGTTTGTTGGATGTGAAGGTGGTTGGCGGTGGCGGCAGTGGGAACCGTGATGGTGAAGGGGATGAAGACGGAAAGCCCTGTCTGTGTATCTGTATCGATGAAGAGAGTGAGAGACGAGGGGTATCGTGGGAAGTACACATTTAAAATACCATGTATATGGAATATTTATTTTGCTTGTCATGACTTTGTGATTTCCAAAAAGTACACCAGCAAAATGTAATTATTTGCCCCTAGTACCACTGTCTGGTAATTTGCCCATTATTCTTTGGATACACTGGAAAACTTACTTGAAATCTTAAATGAAAAGGTGATTCCCTTTTCGTTTTCATTTTCTTAAATCCAAATTGGTTTGTCTGTATTATCCTCATAAAATATATGATTGGCATGATCTTTTAATTTATGCACCTTGTAGGAAGACACTGGAATTGATAGTGCACCATTGGACCCCCATTATTAGTGTTCAATTACAAAATAGTTATCATGTTATCTCACTATTAATTTATATTTCCACGTGAATGAATGCTTCTTGCAATAGCTTAGAGGTTCTTTTTGTTGCCAAGCACTACAACACTAAACATTGACTTGTTCTAATGGAAGTCACTATTCAATAGAGTATGGATGTACAAAAATTATTATGATGTGAGGTATCTCTTAACCCACGAGCCTTTAAGCATATCCAGAAGTGGATATGATCTTTGTTAATTTTTTATTTATTTATGAAACACGATGAAGGTCTGCTTTTCGATTATGTCACTGTATTCCGTTACCTGAATCAATTGGAACAAGATAATAGTCGATTGACTTTGTGGGCCTGTTTTATTGGCCGGAGTAGACATGCGACTGCATTACATATTTAACGACTTCATTTTATGCGATTGAATGCAACAATTGGCAGAGAGATTAAAACTATATAACAAATTGTTCTAAGGTCTATTATAAGTTTTCTTAACATGTCTAGTCCACCTCATATTTCCATAACACCTCTAATCCACTTTTTTACATTTCCTAAGGTACAAGGTTCATTCTCCCTTTTTAATAGACAAATATACCCCACATTAATTTAATACATAATACACCCCTACCGGGAAAGTTGCCGGCGCCCGAAAATTTTCACCGGAAATTTCACCGGTGCCGGAAAAATTGCCGGCGCAGATAGCCATATCTGGACTCACAAGATGTGGTTATCTAGACTCACAAGATGTGGTTATCTAGACTCTGGATTCACAAGATGTGGTTATCTGGACTCAGAAGATGCGGTTATCTGGACTCTGAATTCATAAGATGTGGTTATCTAGACTTACAAGATGTGTACTATATCTCTTTTTTTTAAAGCGTACTTGGGATCAGATGTGGTTATGACTCACAAAATGTTTTCTTTTTTCAATTTTTTTTGTATATTTTTTTTGTAGGTTGTTATTTTAGGGTTTTGATTAATGGATTCTTCTACCTCTTCACCCAAAAAGATGTGATTATCTAGACTATATATTTTTTTTTTAAAACTATTTGGATCAGATGTGGTTACCTAGGTGTGTGCAGAGATAAAATCTACTCTATTACTTAGAGTCTTTTATTCAAAATTAAAAATTAAAAACCTGTCCTATCATTAATGCTATCCAGTGTAGCTATGTAGCTCATTTTTCTATACAACTGTAGGTCAACTAGTCAAGCACATGACTTGTGACTTGTTCTCCTCCCTATGTAGTACTCCCCAGTAAACATTTTCTTTGTTTACACTTTCACACAGCATTAACAATAGATTTACACAGATGACGATGACGACTCTGGTGTATGTCATAACTAACACCAGAAGTTGGATCATCTCTTGCAATGAAAAATTCTCACAACCTTCTAGTAACTCCTCCGGTGTGTTTCGTAACTAACACCAGAAGTTGGATCATCTTTTGTAATGAAAAATTCTCACAACCTTCGCCAGAGTCTAGTAGTCCCTCCGCTGCAAAAGTTTCAGAGATGCCGAGCAGAGAGAGATGTCAAGCAGAGAGAGAATAGAAGTTCTACAAATGCGGATCGGCCGATCGGGTTAGGATCTAGATCCGGAAATGGAAATCACTGTGCTGGCGCGGAGAAGGGAGACGGCGGCGACGAGGGAGGCGGAGAGGAGGAGGGAGGTGAATCGGTGCTCCGGTTGCCAGAGAAAGGTCTGGTTCTCTGGAAGCCGACGCTCTCCGTGAGATGGCGATCGGTGCTTCTACAAAAGGAGAATTGTCGGCGCTAGCTCTATAAAGGAGAACCAGCGTTTTGTTTTTAAGCAAGGGTTGTTTTTGTCTTTTTGTAAGCAAGGTGGACTGGAAACTGTATGAAAATGTTTGGTGGACTAGAAGTGATAGAAAGTAGCTATAGTGGACCCTATAGCAACTGGCCCTTAACTATAAGAGCGATTGCTAAATTATGCAATTATCTCCAACACAAGCTGATCAATCAAATTAGTAGCATTAATTGTTGATGAAAAGCTTTCTGCTATCCAAGCCCATCAAACGTGTAACTATCAATCTGTATGAGATACAAAAGTATAATTTTGTTGAAGTTCACAACCATAATTCAACAACGAAGCATGCACTTAAGAATGAATTGGGTGCAGAAGAATGGGAGCATTGCTGCAAAGCATTTAATGTGAGCTGTGACTGTGAATGTACATGTATGCTGGATTCTGCATGTTGAGCAGAGTAAAGAAGATTAAGCAGAGTTGACACAGGTGTTCTCTTGCTATGAAGCAGCTTCACCACAATCTGGGTAGAGGTAATGCCACTAACCATATCGTTTAGGGAGCATTATGTGCATTAATTGGACTATCATATTGCATCAGAGTGAAAGAACATATTAGTTGGTGGATTAAGAACATACGAAGACTCTACTCTTTTTTTCTTTTTCTTTTTTTTAATGGTAATCGACTCTACTTTTCTTGATTGATGTAGAATGTTATGATTGTAATTAAGGGAGTGGCAAAAACATCTTTAACCTATAGGTTTTTTTATGAAGTTTCATGAAGGCCATTCACCGCCTCAGAATATCCACCACAGAAAGTTGGAGCCGGTGACCCTTTTCGCATGTCCCCTTGTACCTTCTCTTATAGACATGAACCCAACCATATGATTGCCTCTTTTTAGGCTCTCCTTTCTCTGTAAAAAGAAGCGCCAATTCCCACTTCCACTAGATCATGATTATAGTTCCTTCTAGAGTTTTCCTATTAATTGTGTCCAATTGAGAGTTGCCATGCCAAAAAATGGGCTTGTGGATCGTTTGTTTAGTTTCTTGCTAGCTCTTCAAAATAGAACAAATCTGAAGGTTTTGGTTCCTTTCGTGGCACTGGTTAATTTGGTTGCAGAAGTGAATTTTTCCTTTTGAAAGACTTTCGATCATCACAGATCAATGTTGCCTACCTGCTCCACTTCCCAGGAATTGAATGTACATGAGTTAAATAAAATTCTTGCATCATCAAATGAAAGTTAGCAAAATTAATCTTTGGAAGTTTGAATTGGGCACAGTAATGATGTTTTCTAGGTGCCCTGCAAGTTTCTAATGGTTCCCAAACACACCCCAATGAGCTAATAAGTCATAGCCAAATCGCAAACTTTTGACCAATTTCTTCTAGCATGTTTCATGCTTGGCCATTTCTGTTTGAATCGGGGATCCTGTAGAGCGGTGTCGTACTACAACTACAGGATTGTAGTGCGGCATCCGAGCTGTTGATCTCTGTAATCAACGCTACGGATTTCATCTTGGCAATAGGCGGCTCAAATCTACAAAGTGCCGAGATAAAATCAAGACCGTTAATTACGTGATAGACGGCTTGGATGCCGCACTACGGCCTTGTAGTACGGCACCACACTACATTTCTGTCACAAAGCAAGTTAGTTTTTTGTGTTTCCAACTTTGCCTTGAAAATACTACTGTGGGTGTCCTTTATAAAGCAAGTTACTTTATTGCATTTTTATTGAAATTGCTTCAACTGTTGTTCATAGAGCACTATCATTTTCTCTCCCTCAAAAGAACAAACAAACAAACAGACAAACAAAAAGAAGAAGAACAAGAAGAACAAGAGAAAAAGTCATTATTCCTTGACATTAATGCTTTATCCCTAGTGGTGGGAAACCTTTTCAAATTCGGCCCATTTGTTTTCCCAGATTCTATGCTTATGGACATACTTGTGACTTTAAAGCACGTATCGATTCCAAAAGTGGGTAATTGCTTCACTGTCTCTCACTGCTGCTACTTTCTTTTTTTTGGTGCAACGGAAATTCAACTGCTGCTACTTATGTGCAAGTGTGTGCGTGTCTATACTTGTATTTTTTGCACCGAAGCATAGATGAATTTTTAGGATAAGTAATCTTACAAAAGGACTTATATAACCAGGTTGAAGAAGCAACCAAGTAAACCAGCCAACTTGAAACCTAATAATATGAAATTACATAGAGCAGACGGAGTAGGGGTTTTTTTTTTTTTTTTTCTCAATATGGAAATATGTATACTCTACTATATATAAGAAATTCTCAATACCAGATGCATGGTAGGACATCCAAATGAATCTAATCTAAACACAGGCTATTCTTCATGGAGAAATACTTATTCACGGATGAGCCGTGAATAGGATGTTTGCACAGAACAAATCCGGGCTGTGAATTCCGAGATCCAACGGCTCGGATCAATGCACACTCTCTCTCCTCATTAGCTTGGATCTCGAAATCCACGGCCCGGATTTAGTGGATGCAAACACCCTATTCACGGCTCATCCGTGAATAAGTATTTCTCTTCTTCATGAATCCATGTATTTACCAGTTAACTGCTTATGATCAATCTGAAATCTCTAACCTTTCCTTTTATCACCCAGACTCTTTAAAAGAACCCAAGATCATCATCACATATTCACATGGAAGTAATGTCTCCTTCATATCTCCTACATGAGGATGGCATAACGCAAGCTATCATTAACAACGAGCTGATTCATCTCCGATATCAGGGCCAACTCACTGGATGCCCAGGCTCCATCAGCACCATTAATGGTATTTGGATAAGAAAGGCATGAAAGAAGAGAAAGCGGAGCTCGTATAACGTCATGTAGGATTGAGAATGCATTCCATCTTGCTCGCCTTCTATCCATTCCGTGGACAAAGATTGGCAATTCAGCAGCTCCATTTCCATCTCCAAACATGCTCTCATCAGCTATCCGGGGACTCTTCCTCATATTTTGGAGGTTCCGCCTCATCACCGCCAGCATTCGTGGCATCTCTCCCCCAGATGCTCAACTCCTTTCCAGAATTTACAAGAGGTATACCTTCACTTGATTAGTATGAAAGATTGTTTACCTTCTGTTCTCTATATATATCTCTTGTGATAATGGCATGCGACGGTGGAGATGCTAGTGCTAGTGCTTATCACAGAGTTTGTGGGTGCTTTAAAGGACTGTCACTTGTTTTTACTTTTTCCAATCTTATTCTAAATTTGTGGGGTCTTCTCAGGCCAAGTTGCCGACAAGATCTGCCTAATTTCACAAGTTTAGCAAAATTCAAGAAAAAATTATGGAAAATCGTTGTCCTAATGAATTTTAAATAATGGGTCTTTAAATAGATCTAGAAGGCAAAAAGTTTGGCCAATTACTAAACAAATTATCTTGATCGTACAATCTGAACCGTTCGATAAGAGATCTTTTCCTGGGAATGTTTCACTATCAATAGGCAATCAGGATCCACTTAATGAGTGATATATACTCATCAGAATCTTGAATTTAAAAAGTTTGGCCAATTATTAAACAAATTAACTTGATCCTGCAGTCTGAACCGTTCGATAAGGGATCTTTTCCTTGGAATGTTTCACTGTCTATAGGCAATTAGAATCAATTTAATGAGTGATATATAGTCATTAGAATATTGAATTGTGTTTTCTGGGCCATCATTTAGCCAGTAGGAATTGACAAGAGAATCAGTTCCTGTTTTAGACAGGTCTCGCTAGAATCCCCCTCATTGTGTTCCATCGTTCAATAATCAAATTTAGATTGCAAAAATTGATGGCTTCCACTTTCATAACCACAATGGTTGTCATTGTCATTGTTATGTACTACTTAAGACAGTATTTGGAAACAAAATCTAGGGTTCAATACTTCATCAATGTATTGAGGGAAAATTTTATTTTCCACATTCAATTTATTTAGTTTTTAGAAGGATCGTAATAGCCACAAGTTGTTGACTGTAAATCAATGTTGATTTAACGTCATTGTTAATTTATGAACCCATATTCTTAGCTGTTGGACGGCAGAGAAGCCAATGCAAAGTTCAATCTTAGCAACAATTGGATGGCAGAGAAGCCAGTGCAGAGTTCAATCTCAGCCATTCATCTTGACAACTAATGGTCCAGATTTATGGAAAAATCTACTTCTAAGACGACAACTAATAGTTCAGATTTAAGGAAAAAATCTACAGCTAAGATAAGTATCTCACTGAAACCACTTTTAGACTGCTACTTCTACACAAACTGCTCTCTCTTTGCAGAGAAGCCGATTCTTGGTTTACTAGCAAAATCCCTTTTAGTAAGCCAGTTATGCCCCCATATATTGTGGGGTGGTGCTCACTCTTCTGGACCTACACTCTACTTTCTTTGGGCCTCTTTGGATTGGACTCGAATATGGGCTAATCTCGTCTTCTTCTTCTTCTTCTTGGTTCCTACAAGACCGGAAACCAGTTAGCACCGTTTGGCCATAGGTGGCCGGAAGGCACTCCAAAGCTTAAGTTAGTACTTACCTAAGAAAGGAAAATCAAACTCAAGTGGGAGAAGAGAGCATACCTCAGTACTATGCACAGGTGGGCCACGTGAAAAGATCAAATAACCGCCCAAGGATTGGACCATACGGTCACTGCGCGACAATGCACAATGCATAGCACGTCTGCATCACTCGGTGGGTTGTTGGTGCTATATGGCTAACTGAGATTGGGGTTGCACCAGTGCTTTAGAGCATCTTGGTTTGGTCGGGGTCGACCTAAGCCCCTGACGCAGGTCGACGGGACAGGCGGTCGTGTTATGATTTTCGAAACACCTGTTCAATCCCACAACACCCCTATGGATCTTGGGAACAATGAATCACCGAACGAAACTACAAACAAACGTGCGTAATCAAAAAAACGGAAAGAAAAAATGAGACACAAGATATACGTGGAAAACCTCAACGCGATGAAAAACCATGGGAGACACATCAGTCCACTATGAAATCGATCAAGAATACAAGTCTTCTCGCAATCTCACTGAGATGTGTACGTTTTCTCTCGCCTCTCTCTGTTTGTTTTTTCTCTAAAAATTGATAACCCTAATTATATGCTAACAGCAAAATAAATAGGTTGGGCCCTATGGCCGAAATTACACACCGTGGTCCAAAAATATCGTTTTCGCTGCAATCCATGGGGCTTCCGCCCCCACACCCCGGACTAAACCATTGCTGAAGATTGTCTGCACCCTAACAGGTCATGGACCGGGAGAAGTGTGAGTGTGGATTAGAGCTTCAGATGCAATTTGTGCCAAAGTGTAATCTCCGGCCACTACATATACATTGGGAAACTAACTTGAAAAATGCTAAAAAAAAGTTATTGTGCTTTTGGTTCTCCTTTTTTAAATCAATTTGATATTGTCTGTATCATCTTCTTCAATTGTATATTACCATGAATATATTATCCTGTCCACCATCTAGGAAGACACTGGAAAAGTTAGTGCACCACCAGACCCCATGATTAGTGTTTAATTTGACAATCCTTATCATGTTCTCTCTCACAATCATTCTACATTATCACATAATTGAATGCTTATTGCAATCACACAAAACTTGCATGTCAAAGATAATCTAATGGGGTCAGAATATTACTATTCTATTGGGCATGATTGTGCAAAGATTATTAAATCAAGTGACCAATATTAACCAAATCTGGAAACATATGGGTGAGTAATGACCTTTGCTAAAGTTTTGCTGTTGATGAAACGCGCTGAGTAGGACAATTTATGTCACCTGAGACCAGATCACCAGATACTGTTAAAAGTGAAGTTCATAAGGATCGTTTAAAAAAATTTAATCAGTTAATTGACTTTGATAATATCTTGTGGTTCATCATACGTCAACCATAAATTGACGTGAGGAGGAAGAAGATCACTATTTTGTGTGGATCATAGTATTAAATACCAGCTGTTAATGTACCCGCTGCCGGCTGTTACGTAATAGTTTTTGGACTCTCCAATACCATTACACCCCGGTATACCAGGGACAATAGAAATCGCATGCGTATCAGCCTGTTTCCGTTACGTATCGGTCCGTATCTGATTCACGGACCGGTTCACGGCCGTTATGTCTGATACTCAACTGTCACGGGTTATTAAGCAATTTAAAATTATTTTTCTGCCAAAAAATGGTTTTTAAAAGTTCACCGCCAGTACATCCGATTCCCGTTATGTAACACTCAGCATCCGATTCCCGTTCGATATTACTGAAACCGTTACACTCAAACCGACACCGTTACGCATCGTGAAACGGTTTTTGGAGACTCCAATACCATTACACCCCGGTATACCAGGGACAGTAGAAATCGCATGCGTATCAGCCTGTTTCCGTTACGTTTCAGTCCGTATCTGATTCATGGACCGGTTCACAGCCGTTATGGCTGATACTCGACTGTCACGGGTTATTTAAGCAATTTAAAATTATTTTTCTACCAAAAAATGGTTTTTAAAAGTTCACAGCCGGTACATCCGATTCCCGTTATGTAACGCTTGGTACATCCGATTCCCGTTCGATACTACTGAAACCATTACACTCAAACAGATACCGTTAAGCATCGTGGAACCGTTATTTAAAACCTTGTGGATTGTCTGTGAATAATCATCCATTTGTCTTTTAAGTCCCAATGATTCTCAGCTCATAAGGTCAATAAACATTCCAAACAAATCTCTAACAGAAGCTAACTTAACAAAGTAATAGCAGTACTTATTGATGAAAGATTTTCTGCAATGGAACTTATGGAGGCCCATCAAATTCCTCAAATCCACAGATTTCATTAATCTGAATGTAATACAATTGATTTATAAACGTTACAACAATTATCCACAATAGGGAATAGACTAATAGTACTATGTTCTAAGGTTGACAAAAAATACATGTCATTTGACATGTATCTATATACATCTGTTGAGCAGATTTAAGAAGATTGAGCAGAGTCGACGCAGACGGGTGGATTTTGTTTTCCAGAGAAGATTGGCTTAATGTTGGCACATTGGGAAGTGGCGGCGCCGCCTTCTTTTCCAGTGTTGTCTTTTCCAGTGAAGGCCAGGTCAATGTCACCAACCTCCACATTTTCGCATGGGTGGCTACTGCTACAAACTAGCTTCACAGCAAGCTTGGTAGAGGTAGTGCCCCTAATGTTCTTGAAACTCACGTTGCTGATCTTCACAAGTGATGGATTCTGAGGAAAAGAAAATAATCAAATCATGAGTTACAATTTAATCAAATGGATATATCTCCATTTGAGTTTCCAGTTTTTCATGACATCGACTCTAGATGACCAATTTAATCGAATGGATATCTCTCCAATCCACTAGCGAATAAAGAAACCAGTGCCAAATCAGTCTTCTACAAAAAAGACTAGTTTTCTGCGAGAGGGAACAAATAGGAAGTACCTTCAAGTCGCACAGGTTATACGGGCAATACTCTTGATCGATGAGGACCGGGTTCCCAACATTGTTCATGGTGATATCCTCAAAATGCATATCTGAGGCAATACCAGGAGCAGGGGAAGAAGGCCATGATTTCACTCTCACGCCATTCTGGGTGTTTGTCATTATGCAGTTTCTGACCGTGATACCAACGACAGGAGCTTCATCCTTGTACCTTCCGAGGCTTCCAACGCTAAATCCATGACCCGGCCCACAGGTCACTCTCTCCACATTTATCTGCTGGCTTCCATCACCAATGGAGACGCAATCATCGCCAGTCATTATTGTTGTATCAGTTATATTAACCCCAGTCGAACGCCCGATGTGGATTCCATCGGTGTTGAGGCTAGTTTCGGGCGCAGAGATGGTGAAGTGCTGGAAAGAAAAGTTTGTGCAGCCGAGGACATTGACATGGAAGTTCTTGCTGTCCTTGGAAGTTATGTCCCGGACCACTGAGTTGGTGAGGAAATTGAACCTTAGGTTCTGTTTTCCAACACAAAATGAAATTTAAGTTGTTAATATGAATATAAGACTACACAAACATAGAACTATTTGTTTGGATTGTTATGGTCTTCAAATTCGACCTTACCTTCTATTTTGAGTTTTTGTGAAAGTCCAGTCCAATTTTTTGTGAAAGAGCTAGTGGGCAACATTAGTCTCGTTACAAACGATTGGACTGGACATCATCTAGCTATAGATAGTGGTTCTCGTTTTTATCGTTACATATTTTATTTAACTTCGGATGTCCAAATCAGGCATAATTTCTATTTGATCCAATGCATATGGCCCGATATTGTTTTAACATTGAACCATATCAAATTGTATGGCTACATCCTATCCGCATTCGACCTTTTCATGAACTCCAAACCGGTAATTTTATTGTTGGCTTACCATGGGAATCGGACCACATTTGAAGTTCTTGCTGCAGTCATTGTGGAGCCAAGCGGTGGTGCCTTGGCCGTCTAGAACTCCATTACCGAAAAGTGTGAACTGATCGATATGTTCGATCGTGAGCCATCCGTCGGACTTGACTTGGGCCAGATCCACCGGGGCCAGCAAGGTGCCTTGGAGCTGGATGCCCACTGGAGCCTTGCATGGGCCCAGGATTTTAACTGCTGTTAAGAAATATGTTCCTCCGGGAATCAGAACCGTGCTTGGAGTTGTTGATCCACATGCATCGTTCCAAGCATTCATTAGAGCCTAAACATGAATTTTCCAAGAAAACGAGATCAAATTAATTTAAGCCACAATTCATTACTACCATGCTTGATCTCTCTACAGAGTGATGTAACTCAATACGGGTCTTACTTGAAAAAAGAAAACACACCCGCGAAAAATTATTACTTTGACAAATCGTTTTATTGTTGTTTTCCGCAAGATTTTTTAAATAAAAGGGAACTCTTTTCTCAAGCAATGATATATAAATAAAGAAACCGAAGAAAGATTTTCGTACAGAATGATGTGCCTCAAAGTAGAACTTATACTTCGAAACAAAATGCCGATGAAAATTATTAAATTTAACAGAAAAAATAACACAGTCACGTCATTTTTTTTGTATAATATTTGCATTTTTCATTGTTACCTGGCTAATATCTGAGGTGCCACCAGCTTTGGCCCCATACTTTGTTACATCAAAAATAGTAGCCTGGGTTGCTAGACTTTGAGCTAACAATAACAAGAAACAAATTGCTGTATTTCTGAATTCCATAGCCAAATTCTCTTTCGGTTTTCTTTTTTTTTTTTTTTCCTTTCCCTCCTCAGTTTTTGTTTTTTTCCTTTTCTTTATTTGAGGGAATGATGCAATTTCAGCTGTGTTTGAAGCTGCATATTTATGCATGTCAAAAAACAGAGTTTGAGGCCACTAAACTTGTTAACAAACTTTTACCGAATTTGGTTTGAGGCTGGGAATGTTTCCGTTCAACTTCCTATTCTAAGCTTTTCATTATCCACCATAATTTATTAAATGAACCCCTCCCCCTCTACTCTAGGAGCTAGTTTTAAGTTAGCGCGCGCTCTCTCTCGCGCACGCACACTGACATACACTAATTCTTCCTTAATTGACGTATCCATTTTGGGTTCTAATTCGTCTATTATACGCCAGCTCCATGGATCGTAGAGTTTTCCATTGGTCCCGACCCTAATCAAACTGTTGGATCTTTCTAAACTAAAAAAGAAAACCAATTACGAAAAATCCCTACATTAGAAACGAAAAAAAAGAAGGTGAATTTAACTGCCCTCCCATGAGGTTTCTAACAAAAGAAGGAATCTCCCTTGAATTTTGTGAAATGTCACTCACCTCTCCTACTTTACCTGACACTGTAATGATTTCCCGGTTCCTTTATGTGACCTCTAACGGCGTTAACTTGGCTAAGCTAATGACCAAAAGGCCATTCTTCCATGAGAAAATGTATGGTGCCAGAAAAGAAACCAAAGAAATCACCCATAAAATACATCCGACGGGTGAAATTCATCCAGTACACCTGTCGGATGCATTTTATGGGTGATTTTCTTGGTTTCTTTTCTGGTATTGTACCAGACCTCTTCTTCCATCTCTCCATCATCTGTCCGACTCACCCACTTTCGCACATATCGACACCAGGCACCAAACCCAATAACCACCAGTATGCCTCCATGATGCCATCAACCATAACCAGCAGCCATTTATGCCTTAAACCCACCAATGACACCCACGAGCCGCCATCAACAACTACTCTCTTACTCCAAATGTTGCTACATAAATCAATCCCCCATTCTTCACCACTGAGAATGGGTTTCAGGTGCCTAGGCTACGTACCAAGAAGAAGCAAATGCCTCGCTTTTTCCTATTGTCCCAGTGACATTGACACGAGACTTTGGTTATCTAAAACGCGGTGGGTATGTAGCACTGTTGGTTTTTTCACTCAAGGAAGAATTACATTTTCATTTTTGGTTGTTTGCTTGAAATAAGTTCCTGATCTCTATTGTTTTTCATTGTCGTGGGCATAAAGAAAAGGGAAAGAGGTTAAGATAGTAAGAAGATGGAAGGGGGCATTTGTATATTGTCAGGTAAAGTAAGGAGTGGCATTTCAGAAAGCTATGGGGAGGTTCTGTTTTGTCAAGAAACTGAGGTCAGTGAAATTTACCCCCACAAAAAACCATAAAAGTAGGAGGAATAGACTGAGTTGATATCAGTTGAGGAATAGATGGATTGCTCGAATTAAGGCAAAATTAGTGCTCAAATTCAACGAAAATTGTAGTCTCAGGTTGTTTTCTCTCTTCTTGAAACACTCCCATAGCTACCGACCCCACAACTGCTGGCGGATCTTCATCTCGAGAAGTGAAGAATTATGTCTTCTTCCCCTGTTTCTGCCGCCTGAATGGCCGCCATTGATGCTGATGTTGGTCCAGAGTGTGCGAATGAGAGAGAGAGAGAGAGAGAGATGGGTCGGTCACGAGCGCGACCTGGGAATAGGACTGATTTGGAGGAGCTCTTCATTGAAGCAGAGAAGAAGAAGAAGTGAGGCGAGAGCTCTTTGTTGAAGCAGAAGAAGAGGTCGATTGTGGTACCAGGTTGTGGTGTAGTGAGTGTTTCTATGATGAATGCATCATTTTTCTAGTTTAGCAATTAATAACCACAACATGGGGGTGCAATTTTTGGTGGGTAGAGACCAGAGAGAGAGAGAGAGATGATAAAAGTGAAAATTGTGATGTCTAGCAGTATGGTGGGTTATGGGTAGTAGGGGATTGTGGGTTCAGATAAATACAGATGAAGGTAGGAGAGGGGAGGGAGATAGAGAGAGAGAAATATGATAAAATTGAAAATTGTGATTGCTAGCAGTATGGTGGGCAGTATGGTGACCCAAAAAATTTCAATACTTTTTTGTCCATTTTCACCACAAATTGAAACCCCAACAATTTTTTGGGAAGAAAGATCTAGGATTTTGAGGGGTTTTGAGGGTGTCTTTTCTATTTTTGAAGTTTAGGGTATGTTAGTGATATAGGTCAATGGGTGTCTATGTAATTTAGCCTAAATTAACTGACCAATACTATTAACCAAATATAGAAACATTGACATGGGTGCTGAATTGGATGAATAATGACCTTTGCTAAAGGTTTGCCATTCGATGAAACGCATTGGGTATGACAAACTGTCAATCGCGTTCAACAAGTGTACCAGATTTATCTCCTAGAACTGTACGTACAGGTACCGGTGTGTATCTTGGTATCGTTCCAGATTACTCTCAATATATATTTAATATGTTGATGTATAACTACGAAATTGGAAGTTGCGAAATAAAACAAATTCTAGTACTACTTTGGCATACATTAATATTAGTTCTAATAACAAGTTGACATGATTAACATATGATCTACTCCAACTTTTGTTAAATTATCTTTTAAGTTCAACCCTTTTTTTAGAATGAGGAGAAAATACACAAGTATTTTTGTACCTGCCGAGATCCTAGTATCTACCGGCATAGACCAGTACTAATCATAAAGGTATGCGTAATGTTTTATTGTTGATACGGTACGTATAGCCCGGTACCAGCCGGTATGGTACGAGAATCACTACACTGAAGATAAGTGATGTTTGGAAAAATCTACTCACACGCCTATTTTTATAACAAACTTACAACCGATTTGCCTCATTAGCATATAGGCTCTATTATTTCGATGATCGAAAAAGTTCACCTTTATAGAGCCCATTGAGAATATTAGTCACGCGAAAATTCATATTCATCTGATTTCAACAAATGTATGAACAAAACGCATTTATCGTCATGTGATTTAGATTTCTTTTCTATTTTGATGATGCATTCATCAACATTCTATGAACATGAATTTGGATATTCTTTATTTTTTTAGATATGCTCTATAAGGTGAACCTTATTGAACGTCAAAATAATAGAGCCTATATGCCAATGTAGTAAATCGATTATAAGTTTGGTCGTAAAAAAAAAAAAAAGGGTGTGAGGTAGACTTCCCCAATGATGTCACCTGAGACCAAATACTATTAAAACCCAAGTTTCTATGGATCATTTAAAAGTTCGAATTAGGTAATTGACATTGATAATATCATCTTGGTTCATCATACCTCAAACAAAAATTTACATAAAGGAAGAAGAAGAAGATCGCAATTCTTGGTGGATAATCATCATTTTCCTGTATTATCTTTTTAGACTTTGTCTGTGAATAATCATCCACTTTGCTTTTAAGTCCCGCTGATTCTCAGCTCACTGGAGGCCAACAGAAGCTTTTTTTTTTGAAAAGCAAAATTTATTAATCTTTGGAAACAAATTACAAAGATTAAAAGGATCCAAAGCAGGCATCAAGGCAGAGCTGGAGAAAACCTTCAAAGAAGGTCGAAGAAGGAAACCACAACCGACAATCCCATGCCGCCAGGACCCAAGAAGGAGGCCAACAGAAGCTGATTAAACGAAGTAACAGCAGTACTTATTGATGAAAGATTTTTCCACTGGAGGCCCATCAAATTCCTCGAATCCTCAGATTTCGTTAACTATGATTTATTATACATTACAACAATTATTCACCAGCCAATCAACCATGCTTTTAAGCATGGATGGGGTGCTGACCTAAGGAATAGACTAATATTATGTTCAAGAAGATTGAGCAGAGTTGACACAGGTGGGTGGATTCTGTTTTCCGGTGAAGTTTGGCTTAATGTTGGCACATTGGGAAGTGGTGGCTCCGCCTTCTTTTCCGGTGTACTTCAGGTCTATGTCACCCACCTCCACATTTTGGCATGGGTAGCTCCTGCTACAAACTAGCTTCACAGCAAGCTTGCTAGAGGTAGTGCCCCTAATGTTCTTGAAACTCACTTTACTGATCTTCACAAGTGATGGATTCTGAGGAAAAGAAACAAGACAAATCATTAGTTACAATTCAAACAAATGGGTATATATATATCTCCATTTGAATTTCCAATTTTTGTTTAGATCGACTTTAGATGACCAATTTAATCCAATGGCTATTTCTTAAATCCAATAGCGAATGAAGAAACTAGTGCCGAATTAGTCTTTCTATCTAGTCGACTAGACGTTTAGTTTTCAATGATGAGTTTCCCATTTGATAAAATCTGCTAAAATCAACAGAGGAAGCCATTGCTAAAATCTTTGAGAGTGAACACATAGGAAGTACCTTCATGCTGCACTGGTTATACGGGCAATACTCTTGATCGATGAGGATCGGAAATCCGACATTGTTCATAATGATATCCTCAAAATGCATTTCTGAGGCAGTACCAGTAGCAGGGGAAGCAGGCCATGTTTTCACTCTAACGCCATTCTGTGTGTTTGTCAGAGTGCAGTTTCTGACCGTGATACCAACGACAGGACCTTCATCCTTGTACCTTCCTAGGCTTCCGACACTGATTCCGTGGCCAGGCCCACACGTCACTCTCTCGACATTTATCTGCTGGCTGCCATCACCAATGGAGACACAATCATCTCCAGTCATTATATTTGTATCAGTTATACTAATCCCGGTCGAACGCCCAATGTGGATTCCATCGGTGTTGATGCTAGTTTCGGGCGCCGAGATGGTGAAGTGCTGGAAAGAAAAGTTTGTGCAGCCGAGGACATTGACATGGAAGTTTTTGCTGTCCTTGGAAGTTATGCCCCGGACCACTGAGTTGGTTACAGAATTGAACCTCAGGTTCTGTTTTTCAACACAAAATGCAACTTAAAATGTTAATATGAATATAACCATAGAACTATTTCAAATTGTATGTCTACATCCTATCCATATTCGACCTTTTCAAAAACTCCGAACCTGGGAATTTTTATGTTGGCTTACCATGGGAATTGGACCGCAGTTGGGGTTCTTGCTGCAGTCATTTTTCCCCCAAGCGGTGGCACCTTGGCCATCTAGAATTCCAGTACCGAAAAGAATGAACCGGTCAATGTGTTCGATCGTCAGCCAGGCATCGGCCTTGACTTGGGCCGGATTCGCCGGGGCCAGCAAGGTGCCTTGGACCTGGATCCCCACTGGAGCCTTGCATGGGCCCAGGATTTTCACTGCAGTTAACAAATATGTTCCTCTGGGAATCAGAACCGTGCTTGGGGTTTTTGATCCACATGCCTCTGTCCAAGCACTCATTAGAGCCTAAACATAAATTTTCCACGAAAACAAACATCAAATTAATTTAAGCCACGATTCATTAATACAATGCTTGATCTCTGTACAGAATGATGTGGCTCAATACGGGTCTCACTTGAAAAAAACCAAACTCCCATGAAGATGATTATTTTGAAAAATCTTTTTAGCCAAACAAATTGCCGATAAAAATTATTAAATTGAGAAAAAAAAAAAAAAAACCACGACCTCGTTATTTTTTGGTGCTATATTTGCAATATTGATTGTTACCTGACTAATATCCGACATGCCACCAGCTTTGGCCCCATACTTTCTTACATCAAAAATAGCAGCTTGGGTTCCTAGACCTTGAACTAACAACAACAAGAAACAAATTGCTGTGATTCTGAATTTCATAGCCATTTTTCTCTTTCGCGTTTCGTTTTTTTTTTTTTTTTATCTTTCGGAGCCACTTTTCTTCTTTCTTTTTTTTTTCTCTCTTTCTTTTAGGGAATGATTCAACGTTAGCTTTATTTGAAGCTGTGTATTTATACATGTCAAAAAACCAAACTTGAGGCTACTAAACTTCTAAACCAACTTTTAGCTAATTTGGTTTGAGGTTGGAATGTTTATGTTGAACTTCCTATTCTAAGCTTTTCATTATACACCAATAATGTATTAACTGACCGTCCCCTCTAATCCAGGAGCTAGTTTTAGGTTACTTCTTTCTCTCTCACAAACACACAAAGTCGGTCCTGACTTTTCGGAGGCCTAAAGCGAATATTAAAGATGAGGCCCTTTTGTTGGACTATTATAAGGAGTACCACCAAAGTACGAGGGGCCCCAATATTTGTAAACTTTTTGTTGCCTAAAGTGGTTGTATCTCAAGTTTTAGCTTAGGGCCGGCTCCGTACATAGATTGATTAGGAAGGAGTGGAAGTCATAAGTTGTCATTAGAAGAATGATTAACGTATAGTCAAACTCAAAGCATGCGATTTGGTAATAATGAAGATAAGTCACAGGGAAAGTGATTGGGCCGGCAGGAGTGAAGGCATTTTTATGCGTCTTGACTTATGACTGTTAATCTGTTTCACACCTTAAGAACCCCACCAAACACGTCCTTACCATTTTAAGTTAGCTCGTTGGCTAGCTTAACAATCTTGTGATAACTGTAAATTACCATTAAACGAACTCTTTCTGTTTTTATGGTTTTATTAATTTAGCCTTAATTAGGCGAAGAATTTTTAGTATTGTTGATCTTCCCACATGATTTTACATGCTGGGTTCACCTTAGCGTCAGACATGAAATTAAATAGTCCAAGCAACAAAAATATCTTCCCAATCATAGAATAATTTTACTTATTCTTTATTTATAGGATAGTTTTCTTCAAAATCAAAGAATACTCTGCCTTCCTCTTTTTTTCTTCTTTCGATCAATGCCAACGATTCTCATTCATTCACCAAAGCCAAACAGCACTTACAAGAGATTTCATCCGGAGTAGAAGTATAAAGATAAAAATCTAATACACAAAACCAGACTACAAAGAAAGGCAAATTAGGGTAAAATATGTTCTTGCCCCTTAAACTATCAAAATTTTGTTTACTTCCCCCTTCAACTATCAATTGCACATGGTTGCCCTTTCAACTATTCAATCGTTACTTACTAAAGCCAAAACCCATTTTCCATCCACTTATTGGACAGAAAAGTTACCAATTAACCCTAACCTTCATATTTTGATGCCAACAAAAGGGTACATTAGACATTTCCTCCCAAACCTCACTCAATCATGGTTTGGGGGTAATTCAGCAAACCCTAACCAGCCATTCCATGGTGGCGCATGTTGAGTGCGTTAGATCCACTCGCGAAGCCTCCTTCCTATAGTTTATGCAACTGATAAACCTCCTTCTTTGGGGTCTCTTCGCTGAAGGATGTCCTCAATGGAGACCTTTGTCCACAAAGACAAATCTATTGGTTAAGCTGTGATTTGGGTTGGAATTGCTAGAGTTGTTCACTGTAGAAGAGAGAGAGAGAGAGAGAGAGAGAGACGAACAAAGTGAGTCGGAGAGCGAGGGAGCATAACAAAGTGACTGCGTGAGAGAGATGGGGGGGACGAACAGAGGCTCTGAGATAGAGAAGAACAAGGTGATGCATAGTTGCATACATATACTCATACACATATATGGTAGGTTAAAGACATTAATACCCTTGGTGTTAACTTTTCCGTCCAAGAAGTGGATGGAAAATAGGTTTTGGTGTTCGTAAGTAACGATTGGATAGTTTAAGGGACATCTATGTGCAATTGATAGTTGAAGGAGGAAGTAAATAAAACTTTGATAATTTAAGGGGCAAGAACATATTTTACCCGAAAAATTACATCAAAAGATAACTAATGTCTCTTATCCAGACGCGAGCCTCAAGCTCCTTAGCACATATCGTAAAGCAGACAGAAAATGAGTCATTTTCGGCAACGGAGCCAGTCAAACCAAGAGTAGCAAAGATTCAAATCAGATAACCATTTAGGTGCCATGAAATCCCCAACATAAACTGACTAAACCGAGCCAATACTTCCCTGAGATCTAAAACCTGATAATGGCCCTGTAGCTCCGATTGGATCTTCAATCGGGGCTGGAAATCAGACAAGAAAGATCAGAATATTATTTTTCATTTAATGTCTGTGACGCAGAGGCCATTGTTGCTATTTGATGGGGAGGAATTCACTAACGGCAAGAATCGCATGTCATTCAAGCTTATCCTTTGTCTACTGGAAGTTCGGAAAACAAAAGGCAAACAAAAAAACAAAGCTCTATCTATTTGTAATTGGTATATTAACAATCCATAAAAGCAAGAAAACTGTAGCCGCTGCATTTTGCATACTTTCCAATATAGTGTCCAACAACTGGATCGAAATAATCCAGTCTTTGTCTCATAGGGAGTGCAGAATAGAAAATGCAGCGAATTAACAGTTGGCAAACAATCTATGCACAGAACATGAAAGCAGTACGGTCCATTTACGAAGTAAAGGGTGCCCATGAATTTTAATTGTCTGTTTATATCGTTCGTAGTTGGGAGAGTTCGTCACATCAAGTGATTATGGTTCAATTCAGGCCAAATAGAAAAACAGGATCAAATGCTAACAACACAAACAAATTTGACAGATAATTTTCCAAATTCAGTTAGAAAGAGCATTGACTATGATACTAATTGAGAAATCAGTTCATATTGGGTTGCCGTAGAATCTCAAGTGCTACATTGATGAACAAATTTTCTGGATAGAGCAGCAAGTGCTACATTGATGAACAAATTTTCAGCACCTTAAGGTTGAAAATCAAACACTGATGCTTCGGAAACAAAGATAATGAGCTTCAGTCATCCCGACTACAGTAAAGGTAATGTTGCAGTGAAATTACTCACCTAAAGATTTAACATACAGAGGTATCCCTAGTTTGGCTATATGGTCCAAAATGCAAAATCTTCCGATCTTATAACCTATATTATGATCCATCTCCTACAGACTCGAGTATTGAAGCTTGCTGGAGAGTAGCCAATTCTAAGATGGACAGAGACCCAAATTACGAAATTTCCACGTGAATGAAAATCTAACAAAGTGAAAGGGAAAACAGCATAATCATCCAGCAAAAGAAGGTTGCAGAAAACATGGACAGGATATCAGATGATTGAATATGAGAATCTTAAAACCCATAAACATGAACAAGTTGTAGTCAGAGTAGTAGATATTTCACTATCAACCCTTTCACACTGAATCTCTTGGACACCAAGATCACAAGTCCATAACATATTACATGTGCAAAACCATAATTTGCACTATGTATACATTTTGTTCATATTCTGTATTCACACTCTCGATCGTATTGGAAACTAATAGCACAAAAAAGTTAATGTTAGAGATCCCAAACCCAGATCCATAACAGCACACAACAACAGTGGAAGCGAATATAATTCAACCACCCTCTAGCAACTTCCACTTGTGCTCCTCATGTGCCAATAAACAAGCTTCTTGATTTTCAGAGTGTAGTTGAGGGATATCTTCACTCTTTAAAAAGAAAACTAGAACAATCATTGTGATTAGCGACCTCTCTTAAGTAAAACCAAACCTTTTTAATTGTTCTCTTTATGTTCGCAATGACAAACCCTTCTAGTACCAATTCCTTCTCAATAGCCTAAAGGTGAAACAAGGCTCCCCACATGACAAACTGCTTCAAACCAAGAAGGAAGGCCAACAATGTTAGGCTTCCTAAAGGTCATAGTTTTGGGATCATAAAACCATAGAGCTTGATTTCTATAAAGCAGTAAAACTTCGCCATTCATCTGAACAAACAGATCCCGAACATCCCTGCAATCCCACCCAATGTGATTCAAATTTATTGTGGAACTCCTTGACCAAGACTCTCTGACATTATACTCTTTCATAACCCAAACATCAATACAATTGTTCTCTTCTTTTACAATTACACCAAGACACCCACCAAACACGGCCAGGAAAAACCACTTAAGATGGAGGTCACCAGCTAGGTAAGGAATCACGCCAAACACTTCACCTGCAACATCGAAACAGACGATAGGATTCGGTATAGAATAACTTTTCCAATGAATAACTCCATTCATGCAAACATCCGGTTTGGAATATCCCCTAATCTTGAAACTGGGAGAGCTCCAACCTCCCTCCAAACTAGGGCTGCTCAAAAAAACCGATGAACCGTGAATCCGGTCCGGACCGAACCGATCCGTGCGTTTTACTAAAAGAATGCTCATCTATAACAATATTCCTAAAAGAATGCTATTTACTAAAGTTATAAAAGCCATAATTGTTGTAGTGTTCCTCCAAAAAAAATCCCAGTGAACCCTGTCATAAGCTTTACTAAGGTCCAGCTTGAGAGCAAAGAAACCTCTCTTCCGTTTCTCCTTCAACTATGAATGGTGGAAGACTTTGTGAGTGACCCATATGTTATCCTGTATTTGGCGTTCAGGGACAAAGGCAGATTGGTGGAGGTAATCAGCTAATTGAGCACCTTCTTCAGTCGGTTGGCTAGAACCTTCAAGATGATCTTAACTGTGTAGTTACCAAGTACACTCCGGAAGCTTGATTGTGGGGATGAGAAAAATGTTGGTATGATTAAGCTTTCCAACTTGCTCCAATCTCTGAGAGTCTTTTGAAGGGCGCTCAGCTTTTAATTCCATACAAACACAGGAAATCCCTGAAGCTCCTGGTGCCAACTATTTTGAACAAATTGGAGACAATTAGGACTTGTAATCCACTTTGATGCAAACTTGAAGACTCTTGGGATCTTTTCGAAAGGGACACAAAAGTTGAGGATGAGCGGAGAGTGATCCGAGCCAAGCACAGCATTTTGGAACACCGGAGCAAGAGGGAACATAGCACACCATTCAACATTTGCCATAGCTCTATATAGCCTTTCTCGAATATTAGCTTCACAATCTATATTGTCTTACCACATATACGGGAGTCCTTTGGACTTCAGATCCATAAGAGCACAATCCGAAATTAAACTATTGAAAGACTCAATTCGAGAAAGAGATGCCAAATTGCCACCTTGTTTCTCCCACACGCATGCCATCTCACTGATTATATTTTTGGCAACCAAATCCAGCCGAACATATAAACAAGACAAAAGCAAGAAGAAGTAGAATTAGGAAAAAAACTTTTGAATGCATAAGAAAGACAGAAGTAGATATAATATGAGCAGAGATATCATCACTCCACCAGTGCTGGGGCCCCAGCATGGGCTTCAGGATCTACATAACACGAATTTTTTGGGTAAGTTTTCCTTGTAATTTTGTCCACAACTGCAGACTTATTCTTGTTCTCCATTAAGAAAACCAAAGAGGGACGATATCAACATTTACCGTGTGGCTGTCTGGGGCCAGCCGCCAACAGCCAAACGCATCACCTCCAGGAAGTCCATATCCATTTTTTCTGACGATGAACCCGAGTTTGCAGAATCAAGAGGAAAAGGCGGCTCTAAAAGGGGTGTCTCAACTCTTAGAGCCACATTTTCCGACAATGAACCCGAGCTTGCAGAATCCCGTGGAAAATGTGGCTTTAAAAGGGGCGCCTCAGCTCCCAAGTAACTCCCAAACTCCGTAGCCACTTTTTCCGACGATGAACTTGATACCGCAGAATCTCGCGGCGGAAAATGTGGCTCTAGAAGGGGCATCTCAGCTCTCAAAAAACTCCCAAACTCCAGCTTCGCTACGTCCACCGCCTCAACTTTCTTACATTTGTTCCAACTATGGCCAATACGCCCACAAGCGTAACAGAAATCAGAGAGCCTCTCATACTGTATTCTAACCCATAAATCATCTTTACCTGATCGTTTGAGGAAGAAACCCTTGATGAGCGGCTTGGTGATATCGATTCGAACCCGCAATCGAAGATAGCTTGTAATAGTTTTATTAGCCTCAAAACTAGTACTGGTTGTTTCTGGTTTTTCCAAACTAAAACCCATTAAACTAGCAATGGCCTCTCCGTTTTTCCTGCTGATACAACTCAAAGGAAGACCGTGTACCTGGATCCAAAAGGGAGCGGAAGTGAAATCTAGCTCCTCCACTGACTTGTCGTGATCCCATCTTGTAAGAACGAGAAGATTTCCATGGATAGACCACGGGGCCTGAGCTAGGATCTTGGTCAGATCTTCCTCCAAATCGAAAGAGAAGGCGAAATAGCCATTCCTCCACTGCGAGATGGTGAATTTTGCCCTAGTTTTCCAGGCTTTGTTGATGATGTTTTGTACCCCTTGCCAATTGGGGGTTTTAGTTGAACAGATTTTGCCAACTAAAATCAAGCTAGGGTAATCGGTGGATCCTTCCGGACCTTCATCGAGGGTGATGGTGTGTACTGGAGGCTCCATGTTGAGACTTGAGAGAGAGTGTAACAGAAGGGCAGAGGGAAGGGAAGGGAAGGGAGGAGGGAAATGGAAGGGCTTCGATGGCATTTTTATTTACTCCTATTTTGTTTTAATTTGCTAATTGGTTTCGGTTTTTTAATCAGGTTTTACTTCAGTTGTTAACAGTGAGATTCAAGTTAGCGAGCGTGTATCTAAGAGCATCTCCAACAGACTCAACATAATTCTCAACAAATTACCTAGAAAATGTGTCATTTACTAATAAAGCTGGGCAAAAAATGTCACATCTACCCAACCGACTAGTCATTTCACTCAATAAAAAAAACTCAACCCCATATATATACACGTATATATATGTATATGTATATAAATACCCACCACCACCATCACCGCACCACCACCAGCGCCAAAATCAAGAGAGAGAGGAGAGAGAATAAGGCTCAGATTTGTAAGAATAAGGCCCTCCGAGTTGCCCCCCATGAAAGCCGACCAAAATCCAGCTTTAGTCGCTGACAATCTTTGACGGAGAGAGAGAGAGATTAATTTTTCACCAGGCAGAGGAGTCAAACGACGGCCCCAGTGGAGCGATGCTGGGACGAGCGCCATAGTGCCTCGCTGGGGCAGGCGAGGCAAAAAGCAAAACCTCCAAACTGGCGAGGCTAGAGCGAGGCTATTGGGTGCCATTTTCGGCTGCATCCTATCTCGCCAGATTAAATGGCGAGGCAGTTGGAGATGCTCTAAAAGCTTCTCCAACAATTACTCATTTTTAAACTAAAAACTCCTTTTTTGACTAAAAAATTGAATAGAAACTTCATTTGATCAATGGAAAAATCCAAATCTAAATATAATATTTGAGTAAAAACTTCATTAATGGTATTATTGTAAAATATGGAGGGGGGGAAACAACCTTCAAAATTTGAGTAAGAGTTTAAGTAAAACTCAATCAGATATTGGTTTGAGCCAATGAGTAAAGTAGGTTATTGAGGGTGCTCAAATTTGAGTTTGAGTAAAAAAAAGGTCAATTAATTTCACATTTTCCATCGGAAAACCAACTTTTAATCAATCCACTTTAGCAATTTTCAAATAAACGACGAGTCTTTTATTTTATTTTTCCATTTCCTCAAAAAAAAAAAAACCGTAACAATATCTTTTAAAGAACATTGTAACAACATTTTTTAAACAAGCATCAAAATCAACATATTATACTGTACTTATTTTGGCTTAAAAAGCAAAAGTTGTTTATTTTTCATCTTCATTTGATTTTTTTTCACATTAGTTAGTCTAGTGTCAAGTTTTTGAATACTACTAATTTGTCTCGACGAAAGGAATCGGAAAAGTAAAAATTATATTGCAATTCTTAATTTTTTTTTTAATAAAACCGAAAATAAGTCAAAAAATCTGGCTTTTTCACTTATTTTTGTCGTTACTAGGAAAAAATTAAATTGTGATCAAAATTTTTTATTTTTTCAATTCCTCTCGTCAAAGAGAACCAGTAATCCACAGAAATTTGACACGAAACTAACAACGTGAGAAAAATTATGATCCCAGTGGTAGGAAGGAAATGCTACGTCGGGTGGGTGGATTATCGGACGGAGTACTAACGGCTTGTCGGTTCCATTTCGAAAGAAAAAGTAAATAGATTTCTTTCTCTAGAAACAAAAGAACAACTACATTTTCGGATTTTCCTAGAATTACGAATCAAAGGGTGATCTTTTGTGGTGATCGAAAATCTCTCTCCCTCTTTCTCTCTCCAAACTCAAGAACACCAAGAACATTTCAAGAACAACACATGAACCTCCCTCTCTGTGTCTGTTAACAGTGGATGATTAATGGAGCATGTGAACAGCACTAGTATAAATTTCGAGAGGTTTTGGAGAGAGAGAGTGAGACCGTACACGTGGAGCACTAGTATACATGATTTATTCTGCATGTTTGGGAATTACAGGATGTGCCATGGATTTTGACACCTTTCTCTCAAACCAAACCAAATCAAACCGAGCCTTGTATCCCAAATCAATTGGGGATTTTGACAACTTTCTCTCAGATTTTTTTATTTAACAAGACAAATTTGGAAGTCCATTTTGTGATAATAGTTGTTCTCTAATAATAGTTTACTATTTGTAATTAATTGAATGATATGGGAAAAAAATTCAATTTATATACTCTAATAATACCGCTAAATTCGGAACGGTATAAGGTACTGGCTAGTATTGGTACCGTACCATACCAGTTAGAAAAGCGATACCCAACCTGGTACGAAATTCAGAACCTTGATAATTAGCATACATTATAAATGGGCCTAAAGAGGAGAGTATTTAGTAATGTTTGGTTATGAACTGTTACGTGAAATCCATTAATTTATTAACTGTTCAATTAAAATTGTTGCTAAGGGTCTGTTTCTAAAAACATTCTTTTAACCGTTACTAGACCCCACCTATACCAACGTTTATTTCGAGCGTTATTTGAAAACCGTTGGGAGATCTTGATTTTCTTGTACGTAGTGAAATTTCACTTATCTTCCTTGAGGTTTTTGACCGAACGGACACCTCCCATGTCGGTGTTTGTTGGGTAACGTCCGTCGTCAACGGTATATGTAAATGTATGTTATTAGAAAACCGTTGGAAGATCTTGATTTTCTTGTAGTGAAATTTCACTTGTCTCCCTTGAGGTTTTTGACCAAACGGACACCTCCCATGTTAGTGTTGTCGGGTAACGTCCGTCGTCAACTGTGTATGCGAATGTATGTTTTTACCCTTCTACTGAATTTTTTTCCCAATAACGGATACCTCTCCTAGGCCTCTTTTTCTCTCTCGTTATACATTGATATTGAATTTTATTTAAGCTATAATTTGATTTACTTATTGAAATAATACAATAGTTATTTAGCCTAGTAGTATTTAGTCAATAAGTTGTCCAAGAACATGAGGTTTAGTTTACTTTATTTTATCTCTAATTTTTTTGTGCAATCTAACTTAGAACTTTACTTGTTTTGCCTATTCTTTTGAATTCCTAGTTTTAAATTACTTGTAATATTGAAGTTGTGAAACTAAAATTCCTATAAACTAGCCTCGATTTAACTGCTTGTGCTGTTGTCCATGCGGATTTACCCGCAGCGCTCACGATGTTACTGCTTGTTAGGTTCTTTGCTCTAGTTTTAGTTATTTTCTGACATTTCTCTATTTCTATTTTTCCATATAGGCACGAGAAATGCGAAGTACCCATAAATTACCCATAAATTGAGAATGAGTGGCTCAGATGCACTCTCAAGTGAATCTGAGCCACTCATTTTCATTTTCTGAGTAATTTATGGGTAACATTTCTGTGTATATAGCAGTGCTCTATAGGCATTGCAAATCATTGTTTGTTTTCACTCAAGAATTGTTTGCGTCTTAACTTTGACTTGACTTGTTCATGTACTATTGCAATGATAAACAGCTTTGACCACCATATGTGTAGTTCTAATCGTTAAATTGGCGAAGACTACTACTAGTATTATTGCTATCATTGTAGTTTTTTTAATTTTTTATTCTTTAGCTGTGCTCATGATACTCACAATTTTATGGTGTTTCTATTAATTCAGATGACGGTGCACAACATTTACATATGTAGTTGGAATTGTTTAAAGCAATAGGTCTCTGTGTGCTTTACTTGGTTTTAGTAATATAGCCTATGAAACACCGATACTTTTAGGGGTTGCCGTATTGCAGTGTTAAGACACGGGGACACGGTGGGAAATGTGTCCGGACACGCCACGTGGAGGGGGACACGGCTTAATTGAATTTTTGGAGGGGGGACACGGATGGGGACATGATGGGAATTAATTTGATTTTTTAAAATTTTTTTGTGGTAAAGTTATAATTAATAAAACATTTGGGTAAAAAGTGTAATTTAGCCATATATACATATCTTCCCCAATCTATCACTCTGCTGGAAGCTCAGTCGACAAAGTCGATCAGGTGTGTGTCTCTCGTCTCTCTTTCCCGATCTCTCTCGTCTCTGTGTGTGTGTGTGTGTGTTTTATGTACTTTTTCTATATGTTACGAATTTAATTTTTTTCCCAGTGTTAAAAACAATAATTGGTTACTAAATTATACCTTCTTACGGGTAAACAAAAGCTTAATTATAAATTAGGGCATAACATTTACTGTCTTCACTAGGAGGTGTAGAATCATTGTTGTTGATAACCTACGATACATTCGTATCATCTCATTCGAAAAACATACGTATCACACTCTGTATACTTTTTTGTATAGAAATCCTATGATAGGATTGTGTATCCTATGATTTATGCGCGTATCTTGATTTTGATTTGGTACGTATCCTATGACTACTTATGAGAAAAAGTCGAACCTTATTTTAAGAAGTAGAACCCAAACGTATTAATCTAAGCCATTTAATTTAACTATGGCGATATTCAAACACTTGATAGAAATTCAACCTCAACGTAGAGCTTGAATAGAGCAAAGAATCATAATTTGATTGTGTTTTGCTTGAATCATACAAAGACTCTTCTTTTCTTTCCATAGCTAAGGCAGCACAAAGCCTTTATGTGATAGACCCCAATTGCTTGAAATTTTGCATCTTAAAAACTTGTTTTGGTAAATGTAAGTATAGTTGTTGATGTCATTAGGTATGTCTATTTTTTAATCGTATATTAATTATGATTATTGTTGTTGAAGAATTAGCTAGATTTTGTATTTTGACACAAGAAAAATAATGTCCAAATACCATTGAAGTCCAAGACTCCAAATAAACTAGATTTAGTATTTTGACAAAGTTCAAAGATGAAAGATATTATTGAAGTAGACATAAATATTAAATATCTAGTTTCTAGAAGCTCTATAATATCTATCTTCTAGAAATTCTATAATATCCTTGTGAAATATCTAGATTTTTTTGTGTGATAATTAGTCACATATGTAATTCAAGAATCTACCTCAAAGTTTATCTTATATGAAAATATCTTTGGACTAAACCCTTCGATAGAGTAGTATAAATAGGGATGGATTCTAGTCATTTTATACCAAGTAAAAAAAAGAGTTCTGAGTTTAAGGGTAATATAAATACCCTCTTTCCCCACCCTTGCCTTAATTATTTCTCCCTCCCCCAAAATCTTGTCTAACTAAACATTAGAAATTCTCACTCTTCAATCAAATGTATCTTAAGATACGTGATACGTATCCCGATACGATTTATACATGTGGCGTGTCCCCCGCCGTGTCCATATACCCATTTTTTTAGAATTCCCGTATTTGTCTTTGTGTCCGTGCATCATAGAATATAGCTTTGCAAGAATTTTTGCATGAAAAATGTTAAGTTCACAATTGTTCATACTTTTGCATGCCTGGTTATATATGTCTTGTGTAGAGTTGAGTGATTTTTTGGATGAATTTGAGTGTTATAAGACACACCACATGCATTTGATATATTAGTTATCTTATACTCCTGTTTTGAATGGGTAACAGTTCAAATTATCAAAATAATATTGTCATGTCATGTCATCAATGGGGAGTTGTTCCAAATTATATTAGATGAATTTTGAATGATCAGCATGGCTCAAATTAATGTTTTTCAAATTTGTGGCAAATTGTATTAGATGCATTCTGAATCATCAATGTGGTATGAACTAATATTTTCCGTATTTGCCTCATGCTTTGTCTTTTACTTCATAAATAGAGCATTTGTGATGCAAATTGTGTTGTTTGATTCTTGGAACTTGTTTAAGGTAATTTTGTAGACTGTTTTAGTTGGGGGTTGGGATCAGTGTTGCTATCTTCTTCTTACAGCATGTTCAGATCTTCAGATCATGTATTCTTCATTTGTTCTTCTCCAAATTTATCACCTTGATAATTGCATTGCGTCCATAATAGCTTTTCTCTAGTTCTTTTGGCCGAATTTTCTTATGTACATTATTTGCCTTGTAGATGGATTAGAAAATTATTCGAGTGAGAGAAACCGTTGCGGATCTAGCGGACATGTTTTTTCTTTCCATAAATGATTATTTCCGGGGGATTATCACCTGGGGCATTCTCATCAAGTCCATTGCCATAATTGGGCATTTCCATTAGGGGCAACATCTAGTAATATCTCAAAATCCTTCCGATATATTCTAACTAATCTCTAGTTGAGATCTAGTTGTGCGTCGGGGTTCTCTAGATGGGTCACGACTCCTAGTTGAGTCGGACGATAAATATACATCAGCCATCCTAACAATGTCCCTCTATTTTCCCTAAGCTGGTGGAAGAAAGTTGTTCTATGAGATGAAAAAATCTCATTTTGGGCCCCTGTTATTCAGTCACGCTTTGGGGTACACTGATGCCATTCAAAATGCCCACCAACCGGGACTAGCATTGGTTATTGGCTGAACAAATCCCCTATCGTATTGTAGATTGTACGCATTTCTTGCGGGAGATTTCTCGGATCCATCGGCTGGTCTCCAATAGGAACACAGAGTATTGGAGAGTCTTTGAAAATGGGTGGATAATCAGGATGTTTAAGAATCGAAACCCTAAAAAATAATTACTCCAATATCAAATCTCTCTTATCGTCACGGGTGGCACCCCATCCATTATCAAGATTAGGTAAAAGATTTAGCAGATGAGTTGTTTCATTTTGTAAAATCAATCCGAAGTTGATACCTTCTATGACCTCTGTGTCTATCATCTTTTGACGCAATTTAACAACCCTCCAATCCATAACCATATTGAGATTGTTTCGATCAGAGACCTCGAAAATGTCCATCAACCATCCTGTGCTTGTCCCCTCTTCCATTAGATAAAACATACTCCTAAAGCCCAAATGTTGAGACCCCCTATAAACTATGGACCTCTCACATATGGTATCCATTTTAACACAAATTCTCCATTCCGGCCCTTTAAAGGGATTTCCTTGCATTATGAACAGTCAAAGTTTAGCGCCATGTAATTTCAGTCAGTCAATTAAGGTGCAGTTTAACGGATTCAGATAAGTCTTCGTTCGTGATGCTCATGTGTTGATGAATTTGTGCTTTTGACTGACTGAAATTGCATGGCGCTGAACTTTGACTCTTCATAATGCAAGGAAATCCTTTTAAAGGGCCAGAATGGAGAATGTGTGTTAAAATGGATACCATATGTGAGAGGTCCATAGTTATAGGGGGTCTCAACATTTGGGCTTTAGGAGTATGTTTTATCTAATGGAAGATGGGAGAAGCATAGGATGGTTGATGGACGTTTTCGAGGTCTCTGATCGAAACAATCTCAATGTGGTTATGGATTGGAGGGTTGTTAAGTTGCGTCAAAAGATGATAGACACAGAGGTCATAGAAGGTATCAACTTCGGATTGATTTTACAAAATGAAACAACTCATTTGCTAAATCTTTTACCTAATCTTGATAATGGATGGGGTGCCACCTGTGACGATGAGAGAGATTTGATATTAGAGTAATTATTTTCTAGGGTTTCGATTCTTAAACATCCTGATTATCCACCCATTTTCAAAGACTCTCCAATACTCCGTGTTCCTATTGGAGACCAGCCGATGGATCCAAGAAATGCGTACAATCTACAATATGATAGGGGTTTTGTTCAGCCAATAACCAATGCTAGTCTCGGTTGGTGGGCATTTTGAATGGCATCAGTGTACCCCAAAGCATGACCGAATAACATGGCCCAAAATGAGATTTTTTCATCTCATAGAACAACTTTCTTCCACCAGCTTAGGGAAAATAGAGGGACGTTGTTAGGATGGTTGATGTATATTATCGTCCGACTCAACTAGGAGTCATGACCCCCCGATGCACAACTAGATCTCAATTGGAGGTTAGTTAGAATATATCGGAAGGATTTTGAGATATTACCAGATGTTGTCCCCAATGGGAATGCCTTTGGCGATAATCCCCCCCGGTGATGATCCTCCTATTGCCAATCTTGAATTTCCTCGAGAGCAATTGGATGAAAGCGCGGATGTCAATATGGAGGAGAACGATGAGGTAAATACCATGCATTCTTCTCTCACACATTGGAACTACACAATGAACTGTGTTTATATTGATAGCTACATTTGCTCAATTTAATTTGGTAGACACATGAACTTGACTTACCGATTATAGCTATATGAACTTTGTTGCCAATCTTTGTTTTTTTAACTTTTCCACTCATTAGTTGTTCTTTTCTAGCTCGGTTGAGATAGTTCCATATTGCTTGTGTTTTGAAGGGATAATGGTTTGTTTTTGTAGATGCTTGCCAAAAAAAGATTGGTGTTTCTCTAGGTGCTGAAACTTATTTGTGTTTTGGATTGAGCTATAATTCCTCCAAAATTGAGATGGTTTTACTTAATTTTGTGATCAGTAACATGCATTGAATTCATGTTTTTGAGTTTTCTTTTGGCTCTTTTAGGGTTCATTTTTCCAAGTTTAGTTTTTTTGGCGTTATTTTTATCATTATAGTAAAAACAAATTCTAATTGATCGTTTAGGTTACAATCACTCCAGAGGTTACGTCAAAGAAAGTTTGCAGGGACATTACCTGTGAGCTTGTCAAAGTGTACCGTGAGTCTCACTTAGGCAAATGCTGGCAAGCTTATGATGGCAGGAAGAGTTTGTACACTGCAGGTTCACTGCCTGTCTCCTCAAAAGACTTTGTGGTCAAGCTAGTTGACAAAGATTGTAAAGATAGGTAACTCCCTCCTTTTTATTTGGCCTGTGGTGGTATTGGTGGGTGATTAGGTGAACACATGAGTTTCTTGGACTAATATTGCAATCCCAAAAGTGTAGATATCCTAGTCTACTTACAGGATTTCACTTTTACATACCTCACGTTATTCATTCTCTGTAAGTTCTGTAAGTTGTGCTAAAGAGTGCTTGTTAAGATTAAGGATTTTGTGACCAATCTAGTGTTATAAAAATAATGCCAACGAAGATTGTGCTAAAGTCTGTTTCATTTTCAGGAGAGAACGCCAGTTCGATGTGGCAATCAAATTTTCCCTTCAGCAATTCCTTGGTGGTAGGCAACTTGATGTCCCGCAGGAAACTCTACAAGTTCTTGATGTTGCCCTCCCATCAGCACCCTCCACTAAGTGAGACTCCTAGACATAGAACACTTGATTCTTGCTTGTTACTAATTTCATTTATAGCAGTTTATGTTCATGTATGTTGAGTATTATGGCTCCACCAACGTCCTAGCATTGTTTTTTTCTTGCCACAGCTATGTTGCTGTCGGAAGGTCATTCTTCTCGCCCAACTTGGGTGACACAGGTACTCTCGGTGATGGCTTACAGTATTGGAAAGGTTTTATCAAAGCCTTCAGCCTACCCAGATGGGTCTCTCTCTTAGCATTGGTATGTGTACTTTTTGGCTATTTTTCATTTGGTATCTTAGATTACTTTTTGTTGCTTCACCGGGGTTACCTTGCTTTCATTACTAATGAATATGGTTCTGATGTTGCAGACTTGTCAGCAAGGGCATGTTATGAACCAGTTCTGGTTTCTAAATCCAAATGAAAGCAAGGTAACCCCGGGGAAGCAACAAAAAGTAAAATCCAAATGATACACAACTCCTGCAATAATATTCAATTTTTGTACAAATCATTTGTTACTCCTAAAGTGCGAATTGAGCATTGCTTCCGGGACAATTTAATGGATCCTCGGGAATTTAAGCAAAATCTGTACAGTTGGTAGTTCTTTTTAATTGTTGCATGCATATGCCTTGTGAGTCTTATAACAATGTAATCGTTTACATTTGACTTTAATCTTTGTTACTCATGCCCTGGGTTTTTATTTTGAGTTTGATATGGGCATGAAACTTGCAACCAAATTGTGTGGGCTCTAAGACATTGGGCCAAGTTGCTTGATGTGATCCTACAAAACGAAACAAGATCCGGGAACACAGGGCTCGGTTTTGAGCGATTCTCGCAAAATGTTTCAGTTCAATTTAGATATATTGATCCATGCATGATCAAATCATCCAATCTTAGGTCTAAAATTTTGATTTCAAGACGAACGCTATTCGATTAAAAACTTAATAATATGAGATTCACTCGACTTTTTGCATGGATTTTCTAAATCAAACCACACGAAATAAACGGACTTGGGGTGGGTGTTGTGCACCCGGATAATATACACCTTGTTGTGCACTCATCGGCCATTCGGTCATGTTTTGGACGACCTAGATGCATTCGGCATGTTTAATTTAATTTTGATTTCCTTTTATCGGTAAAAAGTCAAAACACATCCGAACTATTCAAAATATAATTGAACGGCCAAGGGGTGCACAATACAGTGCATAGCACCCAAGTGCACAACATCCACCCCGTTTCCGAAATAAACTGCTATGATCACCCAAACATAACCCTGCGTGGGTCCCGCAAAATGATGAACAAAATGGCACTCACATGAAAACTACTCCCTCTGTCCCTTTTTAAGTGTGTTACTTGGGAATTTCAATTATTTTTCTCTCACATCAACTTTTACATCTACTTTCCATTACTTATCTTTATCAATATAATAATACCCACTAATTTTTAAAAAGGAATCTGCTTTTAAGAGCAAAATAGGAAATGTACCCACTAACTTTTCAAAACATATATTTATTAAGGGACATCCCAAAATGGAAATGTACACATTATAAAAGGGACGGAGGGAGTATTTGACAGCTAGTATTTTCTTAAATCAAACAAACCATGTCCAAATGCTTTGAATGAGACCTATCCATCTCGAGATATCATAAACTAGCAAATTACCCAGCTCTCAGCATTAATTTTATATTTTCTATTAATTTGCATCCAGGATGTATATCGAATGGCATTTGTCACCAAACTCACATGAACTTGTCCGTCTTTGCGAAAATCCGAACCAAAATTTTCCTCAAAAGTCATTCACATTAAGCCCGCCTCAATCCAAAATATAAACTGGAAAAAAACCACAAAAACCATTGACATCTTTATTTCATTTTGATTCCATGGATTGCACCTCCAGCTCAAGTTTCATCTCACAACCATGAATTTAGTGTTATAATTCTTGACAAAGTTAAAGCACGTAAAGAAAATGTCTTCAAATTTGTCCACAGGTCCCCAACTCCTTTATAATCTGCAACTCATTAAATATGAGCATGTCCAAATTCAAGATCCGAATATAGCCGCTTTATACTACCTTAGATAGAGAACTCACTTCAGGATTTACAACAAAATGGCCGTGGACCTCCCATTCCTGTCGGATTTTTCTTTACCAATTTGAAAGGCAGACGTAGCAATCCAATCCATACGAGAATCGAGATTCATATACACTCCTACGCAGAAGAGACTACCTAGATTAAATCGAAAAAAAGAGAACATTGAGTCCAAACATTAATCTAGAAACCAAGTACTACTGATGCACAACGTTTTATTTTCTCAGTACTAAATCTTGATTTGGCAAAACACAAGTGTATCCCACATCAATGGACCCCCCCTGTTCCTCAAAAACCAGTATGTACGTTAAAGGCTTGTTAGTTAAGCCAAATACCAAATCCAAACAAACTCGAATCGATTTTGGTCAAAGCAATGAAGTGGTTTCGCGGTGTTGGCCCACGAGAATCCTCCTAATGACACGTGTCATGTCAAAGTAATCGCGGTTAAGTGGGCTCTCGGTTAAGTGGGCCAATATGAAGTTCGCTATTGTCATCCGAGAAGTAGATGAGATAAGCTATGCCGTCATCGTCCTTGAATATTGTCATGTCCCTACTGTCAAATCCGTGGGGCCTTTTGCTATAGAGATACTGGAAAGGGCCAGTAGGGGAATTACTGACAGCGACACCTACTGAGGCTTTGGTGTAGTTGGCATCGTCGATATGCATTATCCACATCACGTATTTATTGGTGTCTTCGTTGTAGATCACTTTTGGCCTTTCGAGCACTTTGGATTTGTGTAGATCGTGGGTCTCGTCTGTTTCTTCTGCAGCCAGCACAATTCCGGCCCTCATTTTTCCAAGTCCACAAATCCTTGGACGAATAGCAGCCAACATTGATACTGTCAATCTAGAGAGAAGAGGTTATTTCAGTAATACTTCAGGTTTTGCAACAAGCCAACAAATAAGGGAAATATACATGTAATGGTGTATTTCAAAAATGCAGAAGAGGAATTGCTAAAGAGTACAACCAGGAAGATTTATTGCATTGTTGCATCAGAAATGACTTTTACTGGCCTATGCCGCGCATCGTCACTTAAGTAGGAGACTGTCCATGGTGGTTGTAGTTACCATAACTCGAAGCTCCTTATTCTTTCTTAATCCCAAAAGGATATACATCAGTGGCGTTAGAGGTGAATTAGTGGGTTCACAAGCAAGGGATTCGACGTCTCATCATAAACTTGAACCCTAGAACTCCACTTGGAAGCGAACGGGTGCTACCAGATGGGGCCTAAGAGCCACGTCTAAGCACCCAAAAGTCTTAAACTATACAAGTTTTTTAAGTTTCAGCAAGCGAAAAGAGTGGAGAAGTCATACGGGAATGGGAGGGGTGAGAAAGCGGTACCTGTTCTTAACAAAGAAGCCGAGTATGGGTTACCTCTGAACCAAGTTGCTTCCTACCAAACTTATTGGTTCCATTTTCAGTATTATGGCAGAAGATATGAAAACTAACTGTAAGATACACCATCATACAGTAGGACTCCCATGAAAAAGAGTATCGTTTTCCAAAAGAGACGATATGAGCGTAGGATAATAAATCACACCATATACCCAATTCATTATTACAAATAGCGAAGGGGATCATATGAAGGGGCAGAAGACCATATTTGGACTGAGGGATAAATAAAGCAAACAACCATAGCTATCGGAATAAGCAGCTAAGCATAAATTGTGTATATCATATCAAGATTATTCAATAGAAGATTAGTGGATTCATACCAAAATCATGAACATTGTCACCGGGTGAGACTCTAACCATTAAGAATTTGAGATCACCTTCGGCGATTGAACAATCACCATTAACGATGGGTTTCAAGAGAGTCAGACCCAAGAGCTGCAAACTTTGAGTCTCCAGTGACTGCAGTGTCAGCCGATAGCGCCAGCTGTTTCCTCACTATTGCACCCACTTTGTCAACTGTCTCTGGTTTGGCCTGGTCAAATAAATCAGAATCCTCATCACTGGCTATGTCATTGTATTTATAATGTCTAATTCATGATTGATGGAAAATTAACTTTGACACAGCTGGATTTATACGCAGTGACTCAATTTAATGGGCAGACATGCCAAATTTTAAAGTGCACTGTCTACACTGCACTCGTAAAATGACTCTAGTTAGGCTCCTTGGTGACTTGGACAAAGTTGGTGAATATTTCTTCATTTTAGTGCTCCTAAGGTAGGCTCCTAGTTGGAGGGAGTTGGGAGTGAAGAGAAGAAAGAAGGAGAAGAGAGAGATGGGGAATTAGGTGACCACTTACATTTAATTGTGCATAAATAAGCTCTAGGACACACGTTAGGAGCCAATTTGGAGAGTCCATTAGAGTACCCTCCCACTCCCAAATTAGAAAATCCTTAGGGGTCAAAATTGAACCCCACTTTTGCTTATGTGTCACTTTAGGAGTCATTTAGGAGCCGATTTTAAGGAGTGCACTGTGGATGAAGTGTAAGGTTTGGCTTTAATCCATTTTCGCAAGCTGGTCATTAATTGAGGGAGGGCACTTCTGTGTGAAAAGTCCACAACTACCTGTATCCAGGGTCGTTGGGACAAATTCTGCGTAATTGCCTTTTCCTAGGGCCATGTGTTGTTGCCTTTTTACTCAGTATCTTCTAGTTATCTTCCTGATTCTAATTTATTGAAGGAATGACTACAAGTGATCAAAAGTTCAGAATAATCAGATGAAGTTCCGACACCCGCCCATCCCCCAACACACACAGAGACACCCAAAACGATATGATGAGAGAGCTACATGTAGAAGTTATCTTAGCTTTGGTTGAGGAATTGAAAGGTGTTTTGTACAATTTCGGTCTGTATTACAGGGGCAGAAACCTCTGATATTCTGCTATTGGCCCTTTTTCCCACTGTGGTAGAGGAGAAGGAAGCAATGAGGATCTAGACGATGATTTTTCCCAGAACTTTTTGCTCAAAGGCGGGGGGGGGGGGGTGATTTTTGGGATCATCATGCTATGATGTTACAGCAGTATGTTGTCGTAGATAGATTATAACTACCTTCAAATCCCCAGAAGCCAGCAAACAGGCCCATTGCACCCCTTCTATTCACTGCCTTTCATCCAAAACTAGTTTTCTACGTCCAATAATTTTGCTCCTTGATTAATATCAACAATCAACAAATTATAGAATGCCCCAAATTTCCCATTGATGCCTTTTCAACCAAAATTTTACTTATGAAAAAAAATTACACCAATGCCCAAAATGTATATCTTCATCATTTTGTGGCATGTTTCAAGCCTTAGAAGTTTCAGTGGTGTTTTCCCAAAATCAAATCAAATTGTGGTATCAATGTGCACTTACCCAAATCTCTCACATCCACATAAGACTTTTCCTCGAAACCCCGTTTCTAATATTCTGATCTGCACTCCAACGTATGATTAATCACGACCATAGTGCAAGAGAGTGTTAAGCTGTTTGCCTAGTATTTTGTGCTTAGATTTGGAATCTCTAAGAAGCACATATACAGACACGGGCAAGCAGATACATCATTATTCTAACAATTTGGAAATGGATACACCTTTTTTTTTTTTTCCTGACCTCCTCATGTGTCCCCGTCATGTCACAGATATTTCCAAGCGTGTCACCAACTTTTTCGACTTTAAGAATAATACTCTCTGTCCCATTTTAAGTGCTTTCTACAAATATCCATGCCATTAATTGAGATCTATCAAATAAAATTCATATTAAATATAAAATACATCATTGATTGAAACCTACAAGAGTTCCAAAAATGCACGCGTAACCATAGGGAGCACTTAAAATGGGACGGATGGAGTAAGAAACGTTGGACATGTAATGGGCCGACATGTCTGTGCTTCCTTGATTAATCATTAATATTGTGGGAAATTTTTGCTTCCTTTCTTATTTTTCCCTGAAGATAATCACAACTTCTCATTTAATATCTCAGGAGAAGGTTGGGTCATGGTACAGCAATCCGGGAACAGGAGCAACGGAATCTGGAGCCGGAAGTGGTGGTGTAGGCGAGTACTTGAAGGCAAGGAGTGCACAGCCTGAATCGGCTGCTGCTGATACTGGACCACAGGCCCTTGCTGTAGCAAAGAAAAGGAAAATGGGTGCCCCCGTGGGGGGTTTTAAAGATTTTTCGACGTGGTAAGGCTTTCCCGTATGATTTACCATTTTTGAGAACTTGTACTACGGATCTGAAGGTGGTGTAGCGGAGCTATGCAACATTCTTGACTAAGAAAAATGAGAAAGGAGGAACAAAGAGAGTTTTGGTTCGTGTACTCTGCGTCTGTATTTGGAGGTTGTACCATATCACATATACAAGTTTTCCTGTTACAGTAAAAGAAGTTGCAACAAACACACCACTCCAATGTCTAACTTCTAGCTTAGAGCATGAATCTGCCAGAAACTTTTAACGTGTTGCTTTCCGGCTTGAAAAGATGTGAAAGTATTATGTGGTCATTGTGGACTGGCAATTGGTGAAATGCTTTGTGATGGGAAAAGATTATTTGTTCTTTTTTGTCGTTGTCGTTGATAACACAGGTGTCTTGGCCCACTTAAGCGGTAATGAATATGTATATAGTTATTATTACAAACATACAGATATACTAGGTTTGATTTAACTATTGTTAACCAGTAACCACCACAAATGCCTGAAATCCAAAACAATGCTAATTGGAAGTCGATACTTTTTTTTTTCTTTCTTTGTTTGAGATTACGAAACAAAACATTAAAGATTAATGTGAGTACAATTGCTTGAAGGTATCCTTGGCAAACTTGTAAGCAGGCTTCACATCCTGCCTAGGAACCTTTGATACAACAACAATTCAAAAACTAGAGACAAGACCCAAAATATCCCTGTAACAACATTACATAAATCAATAGATGCAATGTCGATTATTATAGAGCTGAATAACTTTTAATCTTTGTCAAAATTGAATTTTCTCCGCACCACATGGTAGATGAAATGAGTAGAGCTATTTTTAGTTCGTACTTGATACCTCTTGGATAGATTTCTCGCCAAAAAAAAAAAAAGAGCAAAGATTTTGAGCGACTGATTCGACATAACAACTCAGAAAGATAGATGTTGAGACTCTATTCGTCGAGCGAAACAAAACGTGTAGTAGCTTTGTCAATGTTTAGCAATGCCATTGTAGCTCCTCCAAGAAATAAGATCTTCTTCAGGTTATCTGTTTGGAGCTGAATTTTTTTGAACTTGACCTAGTAATTTGGCTAAAAAAGGGGATATTTTGGTGATGCTATTTGCATCTTTGAATAACTAGAATCGTGAATATGAACATGTCCTCCAATAACTGCTTCTCTTGTTACTGCAACTGTAAATCTACCCCATTGTTGTAAATCATGGCAATGAGTCATATGGCGATTGGCCAAAGAGTCGTGAAAAAATTCTTGTGCACATTCTTTTTATTTTCATACAATCTCAAAGTATTGGTTGTGTTCTTACACGTACCTTGTCGAGTGTTGTTTTGTTCACCAACTCAAAAAGTAAATGTGAATGCAAGTTATTTTTTTTGGCCGAGAATGCGTTATACTTAGGGCACTTTGTGAGAGTTCCAACCAAGACGATTGGGCCAAGTTGCTTGGTGTGGTCCTGCAAAACGAAAAAAGATGCGGGAACACAGGGCTCGGTTTTGAGCCATTCTCGCAAAATGTTCACTTCAATTTAGATATATTGATCCATGCATGATCAAATCATCCAATCTTAGGCCTAAAATTTTGATTCAAGACACAGCTATTCGATTAAAAACATAATAATATGAGATTCACTTGACTTTTTGCATGGATTTCCTAAATCAATTAATTTACATCCATGAGCACATTTGCCACCAAATTCACATGAACTTGTCCGTCTTTGCAAAAATCAGAGCTAAGGCCTTCACATTAAGCCCGCCTCAATCCAAAATATAAACAGGAAAAAACCCACAAAAACCATTGACATCTTTATTTCATTTTGATCCCATGGATTGCAACTCCAGCTCAAGTTTCATCTCACAACCATGAATTTAGTGTTATAATTCTTGACAAAGTTAAAGCACGTACAGAAAATGTCTTCAAATTTGTACCACAGGTCCCCACCTCACTCCTTTATAATTTGCAACTCATTAAATATGAGCATGTCCAAATTCAAGATCCAAATAGCCGCATTATATACAACCTTAGATAGAAAACTCACTTCAGGATTTACAACAAAATGGCCATGGACCTCCCATTCCCTTCGGATTTTGGTGAAAGCAATGAAGTGGATTCTCCAAAGAAAATGAAAACCAGTGGTTTTTCAAAAATTGTATTCCTAAACAAAGGCATTGTGGCATTAGCTCCACCCGATTGAAATTTCAATTTGCTTTCAAAACTTGGGGAGGACTGAGGAGGTAGGAGAATATTTAAAAAGAGGAAAAAAATAGAAAATCAGCCTAATGACTAGCCATTGATTAATTGATGATTAATCTATAATCTAGGCGCCAAACAGTGCCCAGCCGCTCAACTAATGCCTAGCGAGTTTTAGAACTAAGATTGCAATGTCCCCGTTACGCCTTATGATCTAAGAACTTCCACCCACTAACCGATGCGATACAAGTACCCGCTTAACTATGTCAAGTTCCTCATCATATCATGAGCGACCCGCCGAAGCACTTCAAGCTGCCTTTGTCAGACCAACACAAGCACGTCTCCTCGCGAAACCCGCCCCACACTTCTAGTTGGTGTAGGTTCTGATAACACTTATTCAGTTCACCTGCTAACCCTTAGCCTTAACCACGAGACTCAATAAGATGGTTCTCTCGTTACTCGATAAGATCAAAGCAAAAGACATAATTAGCACTAACATACAGATGGAGAAAGATCGAGAGTTCCATGATAAAGAAACTTACAGATCGAGCTGAAAAGCATCGCCATGGCAGGATCCCAGTAAATTAAACACAAAGGCAGAACAAACAAAAACACGATGTTCTTACTAATTTAAGCGAAATGAAAGGAAAGTTTATTATAGCTTTCTTCCTACAAGAATCATTACAAGCAATCAACCACCCCTGCATGTTTCCAAAATGATTCTCATGCATACCGTGAATGCCAGGTCAAGAGGAGGCAGAGAGAGTGCATGCGAAAAAGCACGCAACATTTTTTGGAACTTGTGGCTCATATGGAGAGGGTACTGAGAAGTTCTAATGACGGCTAAATGCGAAGCGGAGCGGAGTAAGGGAAGCGAATCGACCGACCGAACTTTTGGTTAATTAGGGTTGGAATAGGAGTAGACGTTATAAATACTCACTATTGTAAAAACCCTAGCAGACTTTATCAAATAACAGACTCACTCTCACTCCCGTGGACATACCTTGATTTTGGGAAACCACGTAAAATCTTGCTGTCGTTTTTTCTTTACTGTTTTTGTATTCCATATTTGTGTGTGATTGATTTAGCGCTAACAACATTAAATGATTGACCAATAGCAGGGTCGTCCACCACGGATTTACATTTTTTTTTTTTTGACCATTTATGAAGAGATTAAGTACCATCAATAACCCTAACAGTTAACCATGCATACCGGTGATTCGCATTAAACAGTTCTCACTAAGTGAAAAATACAAACATACAAAGAAAATCGTTTTGTAAAGTAGGTCTCACTGTTAATTTACAATACTAGTCTTATGAGAAATAAAATTACCAAACCAATGATCCTACTTCAATTCCAACCAATTCCAAGCAACAGCCACAGACCTCACATCTTCCGCTGGTAAACAACTGTAGCAGCAGAAGTCATAGCACAATTACGTAACCTTAAACAAACATTTTTTGGCACAGGGCAGGAGTGAAAGATGGACATCTTCTTCAGTTCTTTGGCATTCTTGAGCAAAAAAGATGCTAACTCCAACTCATTTTTTCCATCAAAAAGCTCAATCTCTGCCATCTGCAGATGGTCGGTAAATATCAAGTTCTGAGATTCCCAAAATCCTGCATCAAATCCAGAAGCCTGCAACAAGATTTTAACACAAGAAATTTGTTAATTCAATCTCAAACCCAATTCTCCAATGGGCTTGTGTCCGAGTAGGCATGCAAGTCAGCATGCACACAAACTTACCCAAGTACTTACATTTGTGTCAGCAGAGAGTGGTGAAGATCTTATGCTTATAGTCTTTAAATTAGGCATTTCTCTAATTAAAGAGACCATAGCTGGAACTAGGTCATCATTTAAACAGCTAACGTACATACACAATCTACCCACGTTACTGAAGCAACTAGGCGGGCAACCTTGCTCACATAAAACCTACAAATTGCCAAGAGAAAGTTGAGAAACATTCAGCTTGAAATATATATTATATCGAAAAAGAGAGAAGGGAGAATTATGCTATGACAAAAGTAACATTGGGGATTGCAGAAGTGGTCAGTTCATGAAAAACTATTGAAAGTTGAATAGAATTTGAAAATAATGAATAAAAGTTGCTGCTAAGGTAAATAAAGGCGTAAAGGATTAGGAATGCCTAAATGAGAGTACTAATGATAAAAACGTGAAATGGTTCTTCTTGAAATCCCTTGGGCGAATAAAAGGATACTGCTAAGACTATTTATTTCACAACCCGATATAGAAAGTAAAAAGATGGTAACCACAACTTAACAGGAAGTTCCACCGTTCCAACCCCCCAACCAAAGACCATCAACTAAATCACTAAATTTAAGGACGTAAATTACAGAGAAAATTAAGAGTAAAAGTATGTTCACCTTGGTCATAAGATCATCTAGAGTAAGATCTTTGATCCTCCTTAAACTGTGAATCACATGATGCAAGT
The DNA here is from genome assembly GCA_036023075.1 of Gaultheria prostrata. Taxonomy (NCBI): domain Eukaryota; kingdom Viridiplantae; phylum Streptophyta; class Magnoliopsida; order Ericales; family Ericaceae; genus Gaultheria; species Gaultheria prostrata. The sequence continues at coordinate 45,540 of JAXBDA010000891.1, forward strand.
TCTCATAGGTATCTTCCCTAGGTTCAAGAAAAAGTTGAGCACCTTCTAAACGCATCAAGTCACCCAAATGATTGTCATTTGTTGGGTTCCCCTTCCACACATAATATTTAAGATTGGGAACAAAAAGTTTCATCGACTTGCCGCTAGAAAAATTAAATCTCCATTCCACATTCATAACTTCAAGTTTCTCACCTCCAATGCTAAGATGGCAGAGTTCTGAGGGAGACGAATTCACCAATGTAAAACGCACCAGAGATGAACTATTAATGCTGATACTGTTTATCTCCTCAATTCTCTCAAGCCTTAATTCCTTTAGCGACTTGCAGAAGGATGAGATCCATTCACCGAAATGCTTGTTCAGCATTTTGACAGAAGATAGTGATAAGGATTGGAGATTAGTAAACCCTAGGGAGGAGGGCAACGGGAGATGGCCACCGTTCAACTTCACCATTAGAGACCTCAATGATGCACAAGAAAATAAACAGAGAGGAAATGCAAATTTGGTTCCCTGACGCAATATGCATTCGATATCCAGCACTTCCACTAAACATTGTGCTGCAATATTTAACCATGTAACAACACGATAAACTTCGCGGTGGTTAACATTAAGACTACAACGAATACGAAAGTGACTCAACTTTCCCGTTCCACGTTGCACCAAGAACCTATCCAAAGCACTCATAACCTTAGAGTGGTTATGATAATAATGGACCCTCCTGTAAGAGAAGTGTGCCAACTCATCGAAAGTGAAGAATGGGCTCGTCATGCACAATTCTCTACATCTTTTGCAAGTGACCATGAAACGAGCAATGTCTTCCATTGTCAGCAAGGAAAGAATGTGATGTACAATATCGTCTGGAAGGCTGCTTAAGCTGTCCAAACTGACGGAGCAAATTTTGAGACCTCGGGACATAGCAGTTGCCATTAACTTACGCTGCTGTTTCATGGTATGGGAATCCCCTCTCTTTAGCGCTAGCTGTGCACAAAGGTGCGATGATGTCATTTGAGCTGTAGCAAAGAAAAGGAAACATGGAAAAATCAGGGACAAATACTTGAGAATAACCAGAATGACAGCAAGATCTCAAACCCAATAATTGTTCTTACTGTCAAAATTTTAAAAGAACACATAGTATTGCATAATAAGTAGCTTAAAAGTTGGCATGTTGAATCTCACAATAGAATAAACAGGTTTACATCGATCTTAATGGATGGTCATGAACTAATTCTATTTGCTAAATATTAAGTTGATGAAGTAAGACTCAAACCCCAGATTTGTGCAAAATCCATAACTTTATCACGACTACAAGACCAACAACTCCATAAGCTTGGGTTACCTATAAACATCTCTTTCCATGTCTTTGGATAAATCCCATAAGTGTTTGCCCATTTGATATGCATAAATCCCTGTGAAGGGTTCGCGTAGTCTTGATGCTTTATTACATTGCCTTTTATGAGATGACTCATAGATGATAGACCTCCCCCCCACAACAAGCCTGTAGAGAATTCGGCTAAATTCTCCCGATCGTGCTTTGCTAAAAGATTTACAACCCATATAGCACGGACGCGGGACACGAGAATTCTAAAAGCCCCATTCTTTTTCCCACGAGGTCACAATATCTTGAAAGAACCCAAAGGGATTAGTCCAATTCAGGGATCTCGAAGCAGAGGGATTGCTCCTCAAACACTTAGTAGATGAATCAGCAGATTTCTATGTAAGCAAGCATTGATCAATATATTCTGATAAATTCCAGATTATGGGCATGATAAATCAGCTTCTGTAGGAATCACCTTAAATCTTGATAGTACATCTCTCTAGTTGCAATCGAATAGCATAAAGCTAATTAACATTCTACCTTAGGCAAACAAAACCTCTATGTCTCTACCATTCGAGGGAGCTAACAACTGTAGCCCATTTTGTATTTTCCACCAATTACTTCCTGCATACTCTTTTTTCTCCCATGTGTCTACCAAATAATACCTTCTACAATGGCAAATCCTCCAGAACTTACACCTAGACCACCAACAAAAGAAGCAAATCTACACTAACTTCAAACTTTGGCATGGCACTACTCATTAACTCCATTCCCTGCACTCACTCCTGCTGCGAGAGAGCCAATGTGAGTTGCCAATACGATTGTCTAGAGACTTTGAGCAAACAATAAGACATACGAAATTTGATCTAGAGCAAGTAGCTCATACATATTGTTATGCCTCACAGTGCCTTGCGCTATCCTCGACAACTCGGCCCTTATCAATCCCTTGACCAATAGAAGCAACTCCTATATAGCAAAGCAATAGAAATCGGTAAATTCAGGATAAGTTACTAGCACGAACAAAAAAGAAAGAAAGAAATGGTCAATGATACAATCAACCAACGAACTGTGATGTAATATTCTATCATTTAAACTCCAATACAATAATAACAACAACAATAACAAAACCCATCTAGTCCCCAATTAATCATTGGGGGTATGGGCGGAGATGATTGAAGACAGACCTAACCTTTGGCAATATGCACAAAGTGGCTGCTCTCAGGATACCACTGAAGCCCTTAAACCATTCCACCTCTTACCTTCTTTCAATCTGTTGCTGCTGCATACTATTATTTAAGAACTGTATTTAAGAGCACATGGCAGAATACAAGACCAATAGATGCCCAACTGTTTGTTTTTTTTTCTAAGCAAAGAATATATTAATCTTTGAAAACATATTACAAAAATTAAAGGACCCAATGCCAAGGGCCAAGGGGAAAAAACAAAAGACAATAAGGCTGGCAAGATACCAACCTGAACCTGAATCAAAAACCAGAAAAAACACACCCGAGACACCCCAAACACTATAGCAAGACAAAGAAACAACCTAAGAGCTCCTTCCCCAAGGCCAACCAAGGGCAAGCAAGGCCAAAAGTAACAAAAACACCCAGAGAAGCAAAAAAAAACCCAAACGATGAAATTTCCAACTAACAAAAACGGGATCAGAGAGCTCCAAACAACAAACAAGCGGCAAATCAGAACTCCACCGAAATGGAGGTAGATGTCCAACTGTTGCAAACATAGAGCCAGTTTTCACGCTACATTTTTTACATAACTAACAAGAAAACATAGCATAGATAGAAAAAGCAGTATCAAGTAAAAGCAGACCCACTATCTCGGCAATCGCGGGGATAACTTTGTTCAAATTCCCAGAGTTCACGTTCTCTCTCCTCATCTATTTCTGATTGATCATTTCATCCCATCGATGAAGTAGATTCAGAGTTGGATCTCTTGCCAAAGCATCAGTAAGATGTTTGTTGCCAGAAGATGTGGATTGTAGCATGCGGAACAGTTCAATACTGTTCGGTGTTCACCCAAGAATGAACCACAAAAGATCAATATAGATTGTTTTGATAACCTGCAAACATATCCATTTTTCGATGGGAATCACCAAATCGACATGTGGGTGTTCCCAAAAAAACAGATCTGAGGTGCTATGCGGTAGGCGTTGTGCGCCGTGCTATGGGTACTTCAAGAATGTACCGAATACTTTTGAGTTTATGGGTACTTGGTTTGGTAATATATAAAAACTCAATACGATAAAGTCATAAACTCGATACCTCAACTCAAATTTAGGGCTTGATTTTATAGAAACAAGAGCATGGTTGACTAATCTTTTTCGTCGTCGATTTTCTTTCCCTCCCCCTCTCCCCCCTCTCGTTATTTTCTCGTTATTTTCTGTTGCCCCTTCTCTCTCGTTATTAGCTAGAAATACTTGAAATACTCAACCAAAACATTTAGTTTAGAAAATTAACTGAACTAAAATATCCGTGTCTAATATATAAAAAAAAAAAAACATTTGTAGCAGCATACCAATCCAACGGCAACACTAAAAGCACAAAGAGTATGGCTTTACGGATTTGGGAGTGCTGGAGATCAACCTCCTGAACTTTGAAGGAACTTTGTGCTGAAACTTAGTTGGACATTTCGCCAAGCATGCATTTTAAAGGCAGACCAAGATAACTCATTCAGGTTGCTCGACGCCACCAAGAATTTTTCCTGGCCTTTTAAGTTGCAAATCCTAACCTGTTTAAGGCCTTGTTCTCCTAAGGGTTTTTGGCGTTTCGTGCTTGTTCAAAAAAAAAATATTCGCGTTTATTAGTTCTCCTGCAAACTTTTGTGGATATTGATTTGCACACCCAAAAGTTTTGATTTTTACCCAAATAATTTTGGAAATATCCAAGATAAAAAGCCCCAAAAGCTGGATATTTCCCAAAACATTTGGTAAAACTAAAATCTTTTACCAAAAAAATCCGGAATACAACCAATATAAACGCTCAATATTTACCAAACAATACAAACAATATACCAAAAATTCTCGAAAATTCATCGCATGAATACGACTTTGAAACGACATATTCGTGATAACGGACATTATCACAATGTGGAAGCTTTTCTTTTCTGTTTCTACCATTTAACAGGTTTATTTCTTGTATTGGTTAAGTAGTTGAACTTAGTTGTCTCATGGTCTCTCACAATTAATGTAATATCCCGAGTTTCTACTTTGTATTACGTATGTAATTGATCTCTTCTATCGACTTTAAAATAAATAAATAAATAAGATTCTAGATTAAAATTTATCACACGAAATTTTCCAAAACCTCAAAATCCAAAGTTCGCATCACCTGATTCATATGCATGTTGCATGTTCTCCAAATCACTTCATTTCATTTTCTCCTGAAAAACCACCGTGGCGGCAGAACAAGCCCTGCAATTTTGTATCTTCATATAAGTATCTAATGGCAGTGAGGGAGCGTGAAAGACAATCATCTTCTTCAATTTTTTAGCATGCTTGAGCAAAAACAATGCTAGCTCTAATGCATTCGTCCCATCAAAGAGCTCCATCTCTACCATCTCCAGATGACAAATAAATCTCAGGTTTTGAGATTCCCAATACGTTGCATCAAACCCAGATGACTGCATTGAGATAAAAGTAGTTGTTAATCTTAAATATGATCCTGCTCCCACAAGAGCATGTCTCGTGATGAGAGAGAGAGAGAGAGAGAGAGAGAGAGAGAGAGAGAGAGGCACAATTTTACTTACGTTGTTGTCCGAGGGTGTCGACAATTTTCCCTCGCGATAGTGAAGAAAGGCACAAGATTTAGGGCCAGAACAGCGCATTGCGAGAAACCTTGATTGCTGTAATGAAATAAAATAGCTGTAATTGATGTTGAATCTGATCCAGCTTCCACAAGAGCATGATGCAAAAATGTATGATTGTGATGAGAGAGAGAGAGAGAGAGAGAGAGAGAGAGAGAGAGAGAGAGAGAGAGATCCACAATTTGACTTACCTTGCTAGCCTTCGATGATATTATCTCGCGCTGCAATCTTTTACTCTCACTGAAGCCACTGAAGTTAGCCAAGGTTGCACAAGATTTTGTGCTGCAAAGGAGCCCTCTGCTTACATTGGTGTTGGCCAAGAGAGCAGAAGATTTTATCCTTAGAGTCTTTAAATTAAGCATTCCAGTAAACAAAAAGATCATTGCTGGAACGAGGTCATCATTTAAACAGCTAAGAAACATGCATAATCCTTGTACACAATTCAAACGAGGACATGGATATCCTTGACCAAACAGAACCTGCAACATAATAAAGACAAACTCATTAAGTTACAGAGAGAACCCCATGTTAACTGAAAGCAAAAAAAAAACATCCAGCAAGTATAACAGCTTTTCTTTATTTTTCTTTTTTTTGGCGAAGTATAGAGAATTGCATTCACGAGCAAGCTATTACAAACTACCGGAATTAATGACAAAACAAAATACAGACGAGAAGAACAAAAGACAAGACCAAAATGGTGGAAGGATACATCCAGGGATAAATGCATCAGCAATCTAATGTCCGTGATAATGTATGATGTCCAATGCTGCTGTCACGGTAGGACCACGATGACAAAACTTCCATACAAAAACTGTCCGATACAAACCAAGTGTATGATGGCACCTATAGTCGAGAGTTCCGCGTCATGGTTAGACGTCGTGCAACTAGATGGTCCAGGCCAACTACAGAGCTCTAAAATCGGTGGAGGAACTGCTGGAAAGAGACGCAACTGCGGAAAGAAGAAGAATCTGTGGAGAATCCCTTTTACATCTGAGGTGATCTCCCTTAGCTTATTCGCACCTAAAAGCAAAAACACCTCCTCTCACACCCTCACCGACCAAGTAGCCAATCCACTAAAACCAGCCCAAACATGACCAAGACCAACCAGAACATCAACAGCTCCGCTCTAGCAAACATTCCATCAAACACCCCTCAAAGAAGCAATGTGATGCCCAACAACACCAAATAATCCACCACCGGTTTCAACTGATATCCAAGATTCTGTGGACCAGATCAAATTCCCAGAATGCAGAGCTGAGCCAAAAGTTTAACCCTCAAAGCCACTGAACGGATCAACACAAAACAAACAACCTAAAACCAGTGCTCGTGTGTGAAGAATCATGAGTGAGCAGTGATCAACGCTACGGAAATTATGTTTCTAATGATTTTTTTTCAAAAGAGATCCGTGACATGCATGCAAGACGAAGTACAAAGAGTAGAAATCATTAAACATAAAAAGTACCAACACTTGTAAAATTGTCAACCAATTGGTTTTCATAAATCCACACCCTTGGATTGAAAAATAGGTCCATTACAGTCATTAGATCAAAACCACCCCTAAAAAGTAAGGTGGATTCGCTAGAAACGAGATGGTTGTATGAATTTTCGGCCAAAGAAAGTAGTATTACTTACCACAGAAACAGGTTTTACATAGCATTTACTAAGGTAAAACTTACTATGACATATGGATACACTTGCTGAATAGTATGACCACGCTTACTACCACCATTTCAATGACCACATTTACATGAGATTTTGGGAGTTTATAAATTCACCCCTCTTTAAGCTATATTCACCCTACTTTTGTCTTTTTGCTATTCATTGGAGAGTGGGCAACCTAAAAAATGGGATGAGATTATAAATGTCATGCGGTCACTATCAATGTAGGAAGTATGATGTTCTATGTAGCACAGAAACAGATACGGACACGGATACTGCCACCGACACGGGATACGGGAATTCCCAAAAAATGGGAATGCTACTTCTTTTCCATATGAAGATGGCAAATCAATACCTTCCGACTTAGAACAAACTAGTTTAAGCATGAAGGAAAGTGTGTTTTTACCTTGATCATAATGTCATGTAGAGAGAGATCTTTGGCCTTGCTTACATCAAGAAGAATCTCGTGCAAATTTTTAACAGTATCTTCCTTGGGCTCAAGAAGAAGTTGAACACCTTCTAAGTGCACAAAGGGGTCCAGGCAATTATTATTTGTAGGATTCCCATTCCACGTCAAATATTTAAGACTGGGAGCAGATATTTTCAAAGACTTGCCAGTAGACGAATTAAATCTCCACACCACGTAGACCACTTCAAGTTTCCCACCTGCAATTCTAAGATGGCGGAGTTGGGAGGAGAGACAAGATTCCACAAACGTAAAACGTAATAGTGATGGGCATTTGATGCTAACGTTGTCCATCTCAATAATATTCTCGAGCCGTAATTCCTCAAGGCACTCGCAAAAGGATGAAATCCACTCACCAAAGTTGTTGGCCATTTTTACAGACGTAAGTGATAAGGATCGGAGAAAACTAAACCCGAGAGAGGAAGGCAAGGCAATCCAAGGAAGCCACCATGCAAGTTAACTGTCATGGACCTCAAGGATCCACAACGAAATAAACATAGTGGAAATTCAATTTTTTGAACCTCATAAAAGAGCTCAAGATCCACTACTTCAACATTACACTCCACTGCCATATGTAGCCACGTAATGATGCGATAGGTTTCCACATTACACGAATCGAAACCCCATCGAATACGAAAACCACATATTTTCATCCTGTTGCGTTCCACCAATAACCTATCTAATCTATCCATATGACAATGACGCTGCACGAAACTTTCTCTGTAATCCGTTCCATCAAAAATCAAGAATGGATTGTTGTAATATAGTTGTCTACATCTTTTTGAAACAATAACGAATCGGAGGAGGCTTTCCAAACTGAGGAAGGAGAATATGTGATGCACAACATTGTCTGGAAGATCATTGAATCGGGTTTTCCTACTCTCATTACAAACTCGCATAGGTTGCAAAACAGAAGCTTCCATAAACTTAAGCGGGCGTTCCATAATATCTGAATCTCCTTCTTCTGTACTCAAAATGAAGCAAAAACAAGTAAGAACTCATCAAAATCACGACAGATATCACCTTGATGTAATCAGCTATTGGAATTGTAGCACTTGAAAATCCTTGGCCCAAAAACAACAATTATGACCACATAATGAACAATCAGAAATACTATCTCCATGTTTATGGTTAAAGCATTGAACTCAATATCAATTGTGTTCAACAAAAATACCTAAACTAATTTGCAATGAGTAAAGCTGAATTATACTACATTGACTAAGGCAATGTTTAACAAATTTTTAAAGGTCTACGAAGAGAAAAATGCCATATAGACGCCTCATTTAATAAACGATAATAGGGGCATTATACTCCCAAAAACTACACACATGCATAATCTATTTGTCCTACTTTCACCAAATACTTTGATAGTGATTATGAGTGCCTCATGATCGATAATCTATAACTTATAATACACCAAAATAATAAGTAAGAAACACCCACTATGTAACTTAAGGGTCGAAGAGGTAAGACTCTAAATTCTAAAGAAGGGGACTGGATTTTATAAATGCTAGAATCAATTGTAATGGGCCCTCTACACTGATTGAATTACAAAAACACCTAGGCTTGAGATAAGGGCTAAACCTAGGCGATGAGGCCCTTTTCTGCCATAATATGGTGGAGTCTTGGATACCTAAAGTGTCCACTTTATTAGCCTTAGTTCAGGATCAACTCTGGCCTTGTGACCACCAAGTTTACCATGTCAGAAGTCTCTGGGCGGATTCGTTTTATGTTATAGCTTTCCAGTTGCTTTACAAATAGCTTCAGCTCGGAGCAGATGGCGGTTGAATTGATATTGACATATAGACAAAAGAGACTTTTGCCGCATCGCTTCTCTAAAAGTCATCCAAGCTTCCCTAATATAGTCGAAAGCTACTCTAATCATTGGCAATTGCGCGTGAGTTCCTTTAACTTGGTATTAGAACTCGGTCTTGGATTTGACTAGTCTCCCACCCGATTCTTTTTGTTCCTCTCGCATATCGGGAATAATTCAACCACTAACTTTGCGATTTGGTTGAGCCTCATAGACGGGGGTTATGCTGGATAGCCCAAACCATTTGTCCAATACATAATATCCAAATTAGGCATAGAAAATAAAAGATTATAAAAACACCCCCTTGCATGTTTTCAGGGTCATGCAGAGCGGGATCAATTCCACAGGGTGTTATATGGTGGAGGTGGGGACGTGTTTCGCGGTGTTTATCGAGTGACGACAAGGGTTGCATAATGTGTTGGTGGCCAGTTGATGGGTACAAGGGGAGAGAGAGAACTCTGGTGGGCTGGCAAAGGGTCCCACCGATGGTGGCGGGCTAGAAAGCGTTGATAGGGGACATATAATGCTTAAACCTCACAATACCTTGATCGACATTCGACACAAATGCAAAAAACAACAGACAAAGACAAGTATCAACTATCATATTAAAAATAAACTTCTAACAAATTATCATATTAAAAATAAAAATAAAAATGTCTAATGATTGATCCTGACAAATTGGTACTGCAAAGCATTTTTTCATGTCATAAGAAAAAAACTAAAAACACAAAAACCAAAAATAGAAAAACCCAGATTAGAGCAGCCACAAGTGCAATGACATCATGACAAGTAGAAAGAAACGAAATAACCAAGCCAGCAACCCCATACACAATATTGATTTTAGAAATCATAAGACTACACTAAACAAATCCGAATCACAAACCTACAAAAAGGACATCAACAAAAAGAAAAATGAATTCCTTTCTTTTAGCAAGAAGTTAGACACCAAGAAAGAGCATGACAAAAAGATTCTAACAAATTATCAATTTACATACCAATAGCTGTTAAAATCTTGTGAATCACGATACATATTTTACAACTCGTATCGTCCCCTTCGAACAATGATACATATCCCGCCGCGTATCCTTTTTGTATAGAAATCTTTCGATATAATGTCGTATCCTAGGGGCATATCCCGATACAATACGATACGTATCATACGATTACTTATTGGGAAAAAGTCATACCATATTTTAAGAAGCAGAATCTCATACGCATTAAGCTAAGTCGTGTAATCTGATTATGGTAACTTTCAAACCATTTGAAAGAAATCAAACCTCAATATAGGACTTGAATAGAAGAAAAAACCACCAATCGATTGTGTTTTACCTGAATCATATAAGGACTCTTTTTTCTTTTCATAACTAAGGCATCAAAAAGCCGCAACCTTTCATAACTAAGTAATCAAAAAGCCCCAACCTAATAGTCCAAAGGTGAGAGACTTGAAATTTGCATCTTATAAACCTTTTTTAAAAAAAAATAATCATAGTTTGTAGGTGTTATTAAGTATAATTACTTTTAAATTGTAAAATAAAACATGGTTAGTGTATATACACGATACGTATCCCGATGCAAGAAAAAAATGATACACAATCGGTATCCCGATTTGAAAACTCTAGCAAATTATCAACAACTTGACAACAATGGATAAAGTACATAAATCTTACGAAAATACTCAATTGGAAGTGTTGGACCCGACAAATACAAGATCTCATGAATAGTAAACAATGAACCAGATAAAAGTCGTAAAGCTTCATGGTTGACTCTATCCCAATATAGATTCACACACAGAAGTATCAATTTGCCATTTAATGCACCAAATCTTCTTCAATATGCCACACTACGACAAAAATACTCTTCGAAACATGCATCATCTTTGTCCCCCACCCTACCAAACACGAGAACAACAGGGACCATTGATATGGCATGGTTGTCAGGACAATAAAAGTGCAATGACACAGAATTAATCAAAATAATAACCTGTGAAGGATGACCCGGCAACCTAAAGACATCTCCCAGCTAATCCAATGATCTTTTTACATGGTAGAGGTTTCAAACCTTAATTCAGCAGTAAAATTCGTTTTCCTGACCAGAAGATTATTTGATTACACCTAATATCACTAGGTTCTGTTTCTAATCTTAGGGTTTCGAATTTCTTTTGCCTTGGTATCTGTTGCCACAAAATCCATTTTGCTTTTACCTTGAGAGTGTTCCTGGTTTTTACCATGTTAAGGGGACTCACCATTTTTGGTGGAGTACCGTGTCGACATGACCCAACACGGGTACCGGTGCGAGATCCGTACAGGGTACGGCCGGCTAAATCCGGATACACCTGCTTTTCGCAGCTCCATTAATGTTAGAACTTCATACGTAGACGTACCAAGAAATTCTAATAAAAGCATATGCGTAGAAGAGTGAGGGTCAACTGTTTGGGATTGAACTGTCTGGGCTGGGCTGCAGGCCCAAGGGTGTGTGTGTGTGTGTGTGTGTGTGTGGAGGGACTGGTACGGTGTAATTCAAGGTTGGAATAGAGTACAAGTATAAATACTATATTGTAGAAACTCTAGTTGACTTAATCAAATAAGAAAGACTCGCTCTCGTGGCGGTACTACATAAATCTTGCTGCCGTTTTTTTTACTGTTTGTATTCTATATTGTGTGCGTGTAATTGTTTCGCTAACATCTATATCTCAAAAAAAAAAGAGACAAGAGATAAGATCGAACAAGAAGAAGATGAGAGAAATGAAAAAGAACCTGGCCAGAAGAACGGAGCGGCAGATCGCAGATTAAAGGTTATTTGACGGGTAGAGCCAGAACAAAATGTTAGTGGAGTAAATTTTAAAGTATAATAATAGGGAAAAAAAATACTAAAATGCGAAATAAAAATGAGTTAAAGTAGATATCTATTAATAACATATAATTTCATTTATAATTGATCTGCCAAAAGAAATACTGAAATATCAAACAAAAAGTAGTTAATTAGCTATAAAACCTATAGCTGGATACACAACCGACCGCAAAAAGCTACACTTGAATGCTAATAAAAAGTAACTAAGCAGATATTCATTTAAAACCTTTAACATTGTTTACAAATGACCCCGACGATTTTTCATATTTTAAAATCGTAGCATAATATATAGCATCATTTGTGATATTATCAAAAACCGCTCTCTCAATGTACACAAAAATAATTTAGTGTGGTACGGAGGGTAAGTAGTGGTGAAGAGAGTGAGAGAGTTGGAAGAAAAATGATTTGATGTGGTAATGAGAACAAATAGTTAGGGCAAAAAAAACATTATATACAAGAGCAAAAACTATAAAATTCTATAAAATATTATATATATTCTATTAATATTTGTCACACCTCATTAGTATGGTCAAGTGACCCCGCTTGACTACCCCTCCGCCGCCCGTGTTTGCGGGTCGGCCTGGCATGTGAAACCTAGTCTGTGCCAAATCCCTATTCTTCTTCTCTCTTTCAGTCGTCGCAGTGAAAGATGGATAATCTTCCTCGAGAAATCATTGTTAACATACTGTCAAAACTCCCAATCAAACCCTTAATCAGATGCAAGTCCATTTGCAAATCCTTTCTCAATTTAACCCACGACCCATACTTGATCAACACCCATCTCGACCACGCCTCCTCTCACATAGAAGAAAACCCTAGCCTCATACTCCATACCACCGCCACCATCTTCTACGGCTCCAACCACTTCAGCTCCCAATTGTACTACGCCACCCAAACCCTAACAAACTCCTCTTGTGATCGAATCCATTTCATCTCACCCCTCAATTTCCTAGAGTTTCGCGTTTTGGGTTCGTGCTATGGCTTGCTCTTTTTGCTCCATCCCACCATCGACGGCCGTGTTTCTGTTATCAACCCATGTACCCGTAAGCTAATCGAGATCCCCAAGTTGATGATTAGCAAGTCATTTGATGTGGGGTTGGGAATTGGGTTTAGCCCCAAAAGCAATGAATATAAAGTGGTAAAGGTTAGTTGCGGGTCGGCCTCGTATGTGTTTAGTTTGAGTGAAGGGGTTTGGAGGGCAATAGGACCTCCCAGTTTCAGAATTTTGGGTGATTTGAAATCAAATGTTTGTGTGAATGGAGTTATTCATTGGGCAAGTGATTCCCCGTCGAATTCCATCGTCTGTTTTAATGTTGCAGATGAAGGGTTCGACGTAATTCCTTACCCTGCTGGTGGGCTTCGACAAGTTGGGTTTTCTTTGGCCGTGCTTAGTGGGTGTCTTGGTGTAATTGAATATGAAGAGAGCAACTGGATTCACATTTGGATTATGAAAGATTATAATGTGAAAGAGTCTTGGACTAAGAGTTTCACCATAAATGTGACGAATCCCACCAAAGATGTTCAGGTTCTGTGTGTTCAGAAGAATGGTGAAGTTTTAATTCTTTATAAAAGTCAAACTCTCTGGTTTTACGATCCAAAAACTGCGAATTTTCGGAAGGCAAGCATTGAGTGGCTTCCTTTTTCGTTTGAAGCAGTTTGTCATGTGGGGAGCCTTGTTTCACCTTTAGGCTATTGAGAAGGAATCGGTACAACAAGGGTTTTGCTTAAGATATGTGGCTAATCACAAGGAGTCAAGGATTGATCTTTTCTGCTCAGTGAACTGAAATCAATGAAAACCAAGTAGCTTGTTCATGAGGAGCAGAACTGGAATTTGCTATGAGGGTGATTGAATTATATTGCTTCCATGGTAAAATTTTTTTGCTAATTATATTGAAAGTTAATACACGACGAACCAATGAATAAACCTGCAAGGTTTTCATATATTTTCGAACATGTGATTTGGTATGACGATGACCTTCATATTTTTAATCTGTGCTCCGATGTGACGAACTTTGTTATTAGATCTGCTTGTGGGAAACTATGATAGGAAGTGGAGTATTTAACATGACGCTTCCGCCATCTTCTTGCTTTCATGTGAAGAATCATCTGACCTAGAGTGACACTGACATGCAGTGTGTAAATTGCTCTAAGGCAAGTAATGCCTGTGTGCATTGATCCGACTTAGAGTGTTTAGCTCGTTACGAGTTAGCCATGGCTCATTAATAAATGAGTCGAGCTCGGGTGAGTGTTACTAGGCTCATTTGTAAAAGCTCGGCTCGTTTATAGAAACTTCTTTAGTAATAGAACTAGCTTGAACACCTCGATACTAAATGAAACCGAGCTCGAGCTTGATTATCTGAGCTCGACTCGAGCTCGAGCTAGACTAGTTTTGAACAAGCCGATCTTGAACACTTCAAAGCTCTACTCGGTTTTTGGTGCTTTGTTGGTCGGACTTTCGACCGCTCATTTCACCAATTGACAATCCTTCATCTGACAAACTATCCTCTGTAGTCGGAAAACATACTAAAGATCGAGAAGCCGAATTCTATTTCAAAAAATTTGTTTTTTGCATCAAGATTTGATAATATGATTCACATGAAAGCTAGGAGAAGTTTTCTAAATAAAAAGCTCTACTACTGATTCATATGTGTTTACATACTTAAACATAAGATTAATCAATTTATCACCCAAACGTACACTATTTTCCAATTCAATGTTCGAGTCAACTTACTCACGTATCAAATTACCCGATGTGGATTGACCCTGCATGACCGAAACCCTCTAAGTCGGATTAATTCGCACACAGGCATTACTTGCCTTCAGCAATTTACCCACTGCATGTGAGTAGCCAATTTCATAGAAGAGATCGCATAATGAAATGAGCAGTGGGTAATCAATACGAACCAAAATAAGAGTATGTCTATCATCCACTGGTACTAATAACCTCCCTTCATCAAAGAGGTCTCCCAAGAACCCTAACTCAATAATCTAAGAAGCCACATCTGAAAATGGGCATCAAATAAAACCACAAAACATAGACCCCCTCAAATGTATTAACCCCTATGCTGCCTACTGTGATCTGGTGCCGTTACCGTATCCATTAACGCCGTTAGATCCATCTGGGTATTTATCTGATCCAGTTTTCTTCCTCTTCATAACAAGGTACCATGTGTAGGGTTCCAACATAGCAGCATTGAAGCCCAAGAAAATGATGATGCTAATGTATGCTCTCTTCCAGTTTTTGTGGGGGTTCAAGATGTCGAGTCCCTCGAAAATGTCAACGATGCTAAGGATTATCGTTACGTATCCGACAGCCCAGTGGTAGACGTTCCAGTATATTCTAATTTTGTGATCTTTCTTTGGCCTCAAAAGCAGGGCAAATACCTGAAATTTCAAACAAAGACGAAGCCTATCGAAATTACTCCATATAGAGAACATTTCAATTAACAAGTCATACTAAGGCTTCTCTTTTAATTTACCAAAACAATAAAAGTTTGAATTTGTCTTGATAGTTTCTATATCAACGCTGGCAAAAATGTTGGATTTTGTTCGACAAAAATGAGCTATTCTTAAGTACCCGTTTTTCACTTTCTAGAGATAAAACATTTTTCGAATCACTACTACCACAACCAAGACCCTGCCAGCCACAACCACCACGGCTACTACTGCCGTCATACACCACCACCACCACCACCAGTGCACATCACTAGCACCATCATTTTTGGGTAATAGCTAAACCCAAGACATTGGCTTTCTTGGGGGAAAAAAATCATTCGTAAACTGGAAAATATTTTCTGCTGCCCCGAATTAGAGGTCTTGATTGAGCAAAAGATGTACTACTCTGCCAAAATCAACTCATTTTCTGTTTACCACAGGAAGACATTTTTGTGGTGACTTTTTCGCTTTTCGTCACACCAAAAACTAGTTCCTGGAAAATAACATTGTAGAGTAGTTTCATGACAGTGAAACAATTTTGTGCATGATCGTGGAGTTGGAAAGGAATGGATGGATACCTGAAGTGTTCCAAGGACAAAGAGGGTGATGCCGATGTTCCTGTGAGTGGAATGGGTAATGCAAGAATCGCTGCCCAGTTTAAGACCGGTGGCCCATCCGGCGACACCGACGATGTAGGCAGAGGATTGGCAGGCGACGTGGAGGTAAAACCAGGCAGGGTCTGGTGTCTTGAACACCTGCATTTACCTTGCAATCATAGCCCCTAGAGGCATCAAAGTTCCCCAACTCACTGCGTTCAAAACTCCATGAACCTGAAATTTCAATCCAATCAAAGATTGAGATTCAACCCCTATGTAGATCAAATTAAATTAGTGGATCTTTTCCAGAGCTCCTCTGTAATTCACAATTTATACTGTTTTTTGGGAGACTAGACCCTCTTTTGGTCAAAGATGAAATATTTTGGATTTTTATTTTGCTATATCCTGCTGGTCACCTATTTTTGAGATTTTTTTTTAATCTTTTAAAACGTTATTTTGACAACATTGTGAAAGATCAAGTTGTTTGAATGCTTGTTGGTGTCTAATCAATTAATGTAAAATGAATTTTTTTTGAAATCATGGTGTCACGTGTTATCCTGTCCCACCAACTGGCTCTACCGCAACCGGTCAATTATCAAAATTTCAAAGAGATATAGTGAGGCTAAAAGTGTGAGAGAGATTTGTATACACCTCCAACACAAATATAGCTGTTGTAGTACCCGAATTTACAGAACTACGTAAATCTCATTGTTGTTGTTGTGCCCGTGATTGTTTAGATTCTTTAGAGCAAAACAAAATTGAATTCTACTCCCTTCGCACCAGAACGGATGTCCTTTCAAAAGAATATTTATATTTTTGAAGTTATAATGTATTATATGTACAATATAACAATATCAATCTTGTTTGATAGATCAGTGACATCAGTCCCACTTAGCTTTATTAAACAAATTTTTTAAGATAAAAAAAGAGTGTTATAAAGTTTCAAAATATGGATAGATTTTAATCACAACGAGAGGAAATATTGAACCCCACAAAGAGGTAAAAAAGAAAAAGAAAAAAAGAAAGGGTGCTGGGAGGCGGGCATCACGTGTCCGTGCCCGAGCAGCGACCACCCAATCCAACCGTCCAAAATACTGTTGGATGGCCCAGATTTATTCCCTCTCTCTCCTCTTTCTTTCTCCTCTCTCTCTCTCTCTCTCCTCTCTCTCTCTCTCCTCTTTTTTCTTTTGAATTCGAACCATCCAAAGATGTTTTGAACGGCCGAGATGGGTGCTCGAGCACGGATACGTGGTGCCTGCCGAGCACACAAAAATTGCTCCAAAAAGACAAACACTCTTTTAATCACAATAAGAATAAAAATAGGACAATCTGCCAATTCCCTTAGGGACCGTTTGGTAACGTTTTTGTTTTCTGTTTTTTAAAACAAAAAAACATATTTGGTAATAAAATTTTGTTTTTTGTTTTTTGTTTTTAAACGACCCTGTTTTAAAAATAAAGCAAATCACCTTTTTTGTGTTTTGAAAATTTTCAGAAATTTTGAAAACGTTTTTATTAAACACAAAACATAAATAACTTACCAAACACATTTTTTTTTTAGTTTTGAAAAAAAATTGAAAACAAAAACAAAAAACAAGAAACAAAAACATTACCAAACGCCCCCTTAGTATTTTAGTTCTTTCTGAATTAAGTTTCAACTCTGATCCATAAAACCTGAACTTAAGAAACTAATCTTTTGTTAATAAATTAAACTTTTTTCACAAATTAAAAAAACTCATTGATATCAAGTAATTTAAGACGAGATATTTTTTTGCCAAAGATTATCCGTTCCGTTCTCCTAGACAATCTTCTTTGGACGGATTAAGTTTAATTTTGGAGTAAAATAATTTACCAAAACTGCTTTGCTTTTTACACAACAATAACAAAAATAATAATTCTAGTGGACTAGGAGAATGTAATGGAAAATTGATTTTGTCACTAGGGAAAAAAAAATTCGGAGGTCTCCAAAATCCAAAAAATAAATCACAAAAGAAAAAAAAAAAAAAAGCGGCCTAACAACTAAACACACAATTTTGGATTCCACTTTTGACACTTTTTATCTTATAACAAACATTTTTAACTAGTGTCAAATGTGGATGCTCTAAATAATTGAATTTGAATCCTAGACCATTTTTCAGTTGTCTATAATCTTGAATCGATTTCATCAATATTAGTATATCGAAAAAAAAATGAAGAATAGAGCATCAGCATTTATTTGACACTAGCTCCCACCTAAGTTTTCAGGCTCGATTTTCCTTGACAGCAAAACTCTTGGGGTCACCGGGCGTTATGCCCAATCGTTACCTTTAGGACCCATAAAATTAGTCGATGTGCGCATGGACCCGGGGGTGCTGGTGAGCGCATCCCGACCGTCCATCTTGGCAATCGACGGCCCGGATGCGCTCACTAGAGGCGCTCTCCAAGGGCCGCTCACCAGGAATCCCTCTTCCATGTGTGCATAAGTTGATCCGGACATCTGTTTTTTTCAAAAAGTTTTTTTTTTTTTTGTTTTTTCTTTGATTAGGACTTTTTCTCTACTCTATAAGCATCCTTATTTGGAGCACCAAAATTTTCACCAAATTTAATTTCAAAAATACCTTTTATAAATTAGCAAGTCACTTTATCAAAAACTCACAAAATCAGACTCTCTATTTTAACTTTATTATATTAAACTATTCCCTCAAATCTATAAAATAAAATAAAAAAATTCTCTCTAAAGCAAATCTCCCTGCCTAGGGAGATGTTTTTGGTTCAGAAAAAGTGTGGTTCCCACGTGTCATGACCCCCTCCCCTCTCTCCTGTTCCACTCCTTCTCTTCTGCGTCATCAGCATTGTACAATAGCAAAAATCAATAAAAAAACAAAATGTGTGTGAACAGTGCCGCATCAAATTTGATGCGGTACTGATGCCGCAGTGTATCAAAAATAATTTGGTGATGGAAAATAAAGAACCTGATTTTGGTGGATTTTTTGGGGTTTTGGCTTCCTATTTAACCCAAAAGTTAAAGTGGGATGCTCTTAGCTTCTCTAGTAAGCTGTGAAGACGACAAGAGAAAGAGAGAGACTGATGAGAGAGAGAGAGAGAGAGAGAGAGAGAGAGAGAGAGAGAGGAACCGGGGAAGAGCATCTCTCTTTGTGTGCGCTTCGGTGGGAAAATACAAGGATTAAGGGCAGCTCTTTGGTGGTAAAGGAGAATACTAGGAGCAGCCATTGTTCCTCTTTGTTGAAGCAATATCCAGCAGCTTAATTTGGATGTTTGGAGCTGATTTCGGTCTCTGTTTTAGCTTCCTGTTGCAGCTCTATTGGAGGAATTGTTTGCCATAAGTTGGTGAGATCTGTCCACTCTATTTGGTTGTAATTTGTTGGATACTTGTGAGCTCTTTGTAAACCCTTCGACTAACCTGAAAATTTCTCTCTCCGGTGGAATAGGCAAATAGGCATCGATCGAGGCCGATCGACACCAACCACGTAAATATTGTGTGTTCTTTGTTTGTGCTTGTTATTTTTCTGTAATTTGTTGGATTCCTCGTTCTTCTTCCCTGTTTCAGTCGTCGTAGTGAGTGAAGAAGAAGAAAGATGGATAATCTTCCTCGAGAAATCATTGTGAACATACTGTCAAGACTCCCCATCAAACCCTTAATCAGATGCAAGTCCGTTTGCAAATCCTTTCTCAATTTAACCCATGACCCACACTTTATCAACACCCATCTCAATCACGCCACCTCTCATATAGAAGAAAACCCTAGTCTCATCCTCAACGAAACCTCCCGCTCCCAATTGTTATATACCACCCAAACCCTAACAAACTCCTCTTGTGATAAAATCCCTTTCTTCTCAACCTTCAATTTCCACGAGTTTCAGATATTGGGTTC
This sequence comes from Gaultheria prostrata, assembly GCA_036023075.1. Taxonomy (NCBI): domain Eukaryota; kingdom Viridiplantae; phylum Streptophyta; class Magnoliopsida; order Ericales; family Ericaceae; genus Gaultheria; species Gaultheria prostrata. The sequence goes on from JAXBDA010000891.1 coordinate 65,356, forward strand.
CTGCAACGGCTTGCTCTGTTTGTTCCATCCCACCATTCATGGCCTTATGTTTGTTATTAACCCATGTACCGGTAGGCGAATCAAGATCCCCAAGTTGATGATCAGGAAGTCATTTGTGGGGATGGGAATTGGGTTTAGCCCCAAAAGCAATGAATATAAAGTGGTAAAGGTTATTTCTGGGTCAGCCTCGTATGTGTTTAGTTTGAGTGAAAGAGTTTGGAGGGCAGTAGGAGCTCCCAGTTTCAATATTTCGGGTGATTTGAAATCGAATGTTTGCGTGAATGGAGTTGTTTATTGGGCATGTGATTCACCATCGAATACTATTGTCTCCTTTGATGTTGCCGATGAAGTGTTCGGCGTAATTCCTTACCCGGCTGGTGGGCTTCGAGAAGGTAGGTTTTCTTTGGCCGTGTTTCGTGGGTGTCTTGGTGTAATTGAATATGAAGAGAACAACTGGATTCACATTTGGGTTATGAAAGATTATAATGTGAAAGAGTCTTGGGTAAGGAGTCTCACCATAAATTTGAATTCCATTGGGTGGTATTGCAGAGATGTTCAGGTTATGTATGTTCTGAAGAATGGCGCCGTTTTGATGGTTTATGGAAATCTAGCTCTCTGGTTTTACAATCCGAAAACTGCAAGTTTTAGAGTATTGTTCGTTAATCCTGGTTTTGAAGCAGTTTGTCATGTGGGGAGCCTTGTTTCACCTTTAGGCTATTGAGAATGAATAGGTGCTACAAGGGTGTGTATACTTGGGACACATCAAGTGAACAGATTAAATGATTTTGCTCAAAAGATGTGGCTAATGACCAAGTTGTTCTTTTCTGCTTTTCAAGTACGAAGATATCGGTGAACTGAACTCTCTGAAAATCAAGTAGCTTGTTCGTGACAAGCAGAACTGGACGATGCTAGAGGGTGATTGAATTATATTGCTTCCATGGTAAATTTTTTGCGCTACTAGTTTCCAATCATATGGAAAGTGAATACAAGATGAACCCATGAAGAAATGATGCGAGGTTTTCATTATTGTTTCGGACATGTGATATGGTATTTATGCTATCTATGTTCATATTTTCTTTATGTGCTCCAATGCGACAAGAACTTTTGATTATTTAGATCTGCTAAACTATGAAAGGAAGTGCTTAACCTGATGCTGAGCCATTTTCTTGCTTTTGTGTTGGTCGCATATGGCATACCGGTAGATAGAGGTTAAGCTCGAATCATATGCGATTCCAGCGGTTGAAATTGTTGTGAATTCCTCCCCCATCATATAGCAACAATGGCCTCTGTGTCTTAGACATTAAACAAATGGAAAAAAAAAAAAAAAAAAAATCTGATCTTTCTTTTATCAATTTGGCGAGCCCCACGTGCGAAGGTAAACCTAACTGTACTCCTAGGTTTCACCGGTCTAACACTTGTGATTAGTTGTTTGCTTCGTTTGAGACCCTTCCATGTATTATTATCACTTTGGGAGTGTGTATGGAACTTCCAGTTTTCATCGAACTCCCCATGAGTAGAGATGGCAACGCCCTGAGTTTCATTCATGAGCTACTTGTTCATGAGGAGCAGAACTATGAGGGTGATTGATGAGTTATATTTTTTCTACAGTAAATTTTTTGTGCTATTAGTTTCCCATTATATTGAAAGTTAATACAAGACTAATGAATGAATAAACATGCAAGCTTTTCATATTGTGTCGGACATGGTGTGAATATGTATTTTAATCTTTATTATTTGGATCTGCTTGTGGGAAACTGCGATAGGAAGTTGAGTATTTAACATGACGCTCCGTATCTGCCCGAACTTTATTATTTGGATCTGCTTTCATGAGTTGTTGGCATATGGCATACCAGTAGATAGAAGTTAAGCTCGAAAGACGTTCGATTCCGGCAGTTGAAGTCATTTTGAATTCCTCCGTATCTTAGACATTAAAAGAGTCAAAAAAAACCATATGATCTTTCTTTAATGATTTCCGGCTACGGTTTGCCACAAGCCGGGAGGAGGGGATGCTGCTTGGCGGCAGCTGCTGTGCAGTGACCAAACGGCAGCGTTTGGTAGGCAAACCAAGTGGTTTGCCAAATGTGATCTCGTGGAACCCATTTTCGGGTCCCACACAAATTATCCGAACCGTTAAATAATTTTAAAATAATTATTTAAGTGCTCTTGAAAAAAATCAGGACCATTGGATATTTTTACGTAATTGATCTAATTCGTGTGATTT
>JAXBDA010000892.1:0-67559 GCA_036023075.1 Gaultheria prostrata
TTAATTCTAGATAGGGCTAGGGTTAGATGCTAGTTGAATTACCGTATCGTCCTTTGGCATGTGTACGTAATTACGCGGACGAAAAAAATACTAATTAAAATAAATCGATCAACGATTAAATAATTTTCTGAGAAAATTATTATCTTAAAATTATAATTCGAATTTTTATTTACGAAAATTCGGGTTATTGCAACAATTGAATTAAATAAATAAAAAAAATTCCTCCGAAAATCCGGGTTGTTACAGGTGAGCCTAGGGAAGCGATACGTCAAAAATGGCGATGCCAAACCACAGACCATACCATCCATGCACCTTTGTATTGTAGCCAAGGAGAAAGACAAAATTAACCCCAAGCGGTTGATTTCTTCATAAGGTTTTTGATTCAAAATCTCTTAGGTGTTATCAATTCCTTTGGAGCGAGTCTATACGAACTACGGGGCTTTGGCCAGGCTTTAAATGAACCCTCTAACTACTAGCAGACGATAAAATTGATTCTCAAACATTAATCGAGGTGCACGCCACCTGGCCTAGAACAGGAACAACAAAACAATTCAGCATTCTCGAGGCATTAAAACATGACAAATTAATACTACTAGAATCTTCGCAATGCTTTGAGGAAGTTTCCTTTTTTTCTGTTCATAAGACTTTCCTGTCTGGCATGCCGCACGCATGGAATACAATTCTAACCGTAGTGGTCAGAATGCGACCCAACCCTACTAATAATTCAATTATCCATAACAACCACATGCATTTATATCCATAGACCAGCTATACATATAAACCACATTTTTACGTGCAACTTGACGTCTTCGATCACATTTGAAAACGAAATGGAAGGAAGTGACGAACAAGGAGGAAACAATAAGATCAAGGCACAAGAGAAAGCAGCTGGGAGATCGGGAACAGAGGTCGCCAAGTACAGGGGAATTAGGCGTCGGCCGTGGGGGAAGTACGCGGCCGAGATACGTGACCCTAGTAAGAGCGGGGGGCGGTTGTGGTTGGGGACGTTCGAGACGGCGGAAGACGCGGCACGGGCGTATGATCGAGCTGCTTATGCAATCAGAGGTCGCCAGGCCATTTTAAATTTTCCTAATGAATTCCATAGCGGTACGGATACTAGCCACGGACCAAGTTGTTCGTCATCCAGTACAAGAAATGGAGGGGAGGCAGTGATTGAGTTTGAGTATTTGGATAACAAGTTGTTGGAGGATCTTTTGGAGTCTAATCACGAGGATAAAAAAATGGCAAGAGAATAATAAAGTATCCATGTTACCCTAACTTTGATTTGTCAATTGCATTATTCTAATTAACATCAATTTCTTTGATTTCCAATGATTTGTTAGAATTAATTTCTTTCTTCTTCTTATGGAATGTATTCTTTTGTGCTAATTAAGTGCTACCTCATTATATTGTCCGCGCTGTTTATTCAATCTTATTTGTAATTCGACAATTTCACTAGTGTATATTCGAGAATGGATGTGTATAATATCGATTTTGATCAGTAGTATTTTGTTTCGTCGTACTATCATGTACTATGTAACAAGTAGGGTTGCCCGGCGGATCGTCAAATCCATCCAATTAATCAGTCCAAACCGCCCAAACCGAACCGTTCGTGGACTCACCCGAGGTATGTTACCGATGGATGCGGATCCTAATATTTTTATTTTGGCGGACGCGGTTCGGTTCGGGTTCGATTCGCTCGATCCACCCAAATCCTTCTTTGATCTGTCAAATCCGTCCGATCTGCTCAATCCGCAACCGAACTAACCCATCCGTATATCACTCACGGAAGGGTTGCAGATGCACAAAACGACAATCCACTATGAGCGGATCGGATTGAGAACCGAACCGATCCGCTTGGAATTGATCCGTGGGCAGCCCTAGTAACAAGATTACAAGAAGTACGAAGGTTATGAAAACTGTACTAAATTAGAATAATGCAATTGACAAATCAAAGTTATCATTGTAAACTAGTATTCTTGTAAAGTAATGTTTGAAACATGTTCTAAATTAGTTATCATTGTAAACTAGTATTCTTTGAGTGGCTTTATGAAAAATCAGCTCAATTGGACAATCGTAAAGTTTAATTCAAAGTTACAATTTTTCATTCTGAATGAAAATTTGGTATTTTGGATTAAACACTTAAAGTTATCCGATTGAGTAGAGGTGGCACCATGGGTTCCCGAGGGTGGTCACCCGAACGCCCTGAAAAAAAAAATTTAGAAATACATGTAAAAAAAATTACTCCCTCCGTCCCTTTTTAAGTGATCCATATGGGAATACGTGCAATTTCAAACCCCTAAAAAACATATTTCTCTATATAATTTTTTAAATTTTTAATATCAAATTAAAGTGCTCATTGAGTACTTTAATTTGGTGTAAAAAAAATTTAAAAACGTTCTACGGAAGTGCATTTTTTAACGTCCGCAAAATACACGTTTCCCAAGTGGATCACTTAAAAAGGGACGTAGGGAGTAATTTTTTAAAATTTTTGTCATTTTGAACACCATAACCAAAATGTTTGAACACCCTACCCCAAATGTTTGAACACCCAATCCCAATGACAGATACATTTAACCCATCCCATAAAATTTTTTTTAGCCCAACCCATTTAAATATTGGTCCAAACTTAGCCCAACCCACATTAATATGTAATTAATCAAAAAGAAAAAAGGGGTTGGGGATCAGATACCTGAAGAGTAAAGTCTCTCTATTGACTATTCTCTTCTCGGCTCTGATCACTCTAAATACTAAATACAGAAAAAAAAAAAAAAAAGGGACAGAATCAAGAGAACACATAGCCTATGGACTTTTACTCAAACTTATGTCATTTTACAATTTTTACTCATCTCCAAGACCAGGTAGTGGAGTTTTACTAATTTTTTATGTGATTTACTCATTTTAGTGCCTTAAAGGTCCACCGTACATTGTTTATGGAGTAATTTGGGTATTTGATTTATGTACTATTATATACTATACATTTGAATGGTACAAATTGGATATTTGAGAATTTAGGTGTTCTTTGTCTCTACACATTTAGCCCTAGGATAAATGGAAACGGTAGATTTTGATTATTTTATAGGCTCTTTATAGATTGATTCTTTTTTAATTTATGTTTGGTTAGTTGGAATCATGGACAAGTTTGTGATAAAAAAAAATCAAGAACTGTGTAAGAGCCAACTTCTATTAAATTTTTTAATGATAGCACCCCCCAAAACTTGTCGAAGAGAAGCCGTATTTACTTGGAAAATCTTTCATCGGATCCTAGAAAAGAAGACACTTTGTTGTCGAAGCGAAGCCGTATTGTACAATCCTAAATACTTTGTTGTTTTTTGTGGCATTCATTATTGATATTAGTACATTTGTTTTTGTTTATGTACAATAATAATTTCTAGAGGACCGTAGTAGAATTTTTGACCATTCCCGCGAGAATTCCTAGAGCCGCCACTGCGATTGAGCCGATTATTTCACAAGGTCATTCGAAAAATTATTTTAAAATTAATAAACGGGTAAAAAATTTACCCACAGGCCGGTCTGGTGCATACAGATCTTTACCCTTAGAATTACGCGGGGTAAAAATGACCTCACAAAAAGACATTCAATGTATGTGGCGTTATTATACATCTCACTCGTTTGATCCTGTTTCCACTCAAGTGCAATTCCCCCTAGTTTTTAAAAGGAATGAGTTCGCCCATTAACAAATTCAACAAATACTAACAAGATTTGGTCCTTTACTTTGAACTATAATCCTTAATTTCCTTTATTTTGGGTACATAAGGAACCCTATAAATTGAACGACTTAAAATGTGGTTTCAACTTTCAGTAGAGTTTATAGATGTTTTTGTCGCTACGTAAATGAAGGGGAGTGGTACTTTGGTAACGTTAAATAATTTCTCTGCCCACATCCATCATCTATTCACCTTTATTAGATTTCTTCCGTCATCAGCGAAAACTATAGGTTTTCCACCACCATCATATTAGACCCTACGATGCGTTAATAAGTAATCTGAACCGTTCATTTTGTAGGACCCGCAGAGTAGTAATCTCATTCCGAAAATTAGCTTCACCGGACATCAATAGGTGCATCAAAATATTACATTTTGGTTTATAAAACGGAAGGATGGAAAGTTTAATTTGGCAGGATCAAACCGTCTATTTTATTAACTAAAATTCAACTTTTGATAGATCTCTTCATATCCAATCAAGCTGATTTTTTGTGTGAATATATTACATTATGGACCCTACAAGATAAACGTTTGGATTATAACAATAAATACACGGTGAAATCCACAAAGGCCGGCGGTGGAAAATTCACCGTTTCTACCACCAGTGGAAAGAATTTGTTCTCTTATAAAAAATGAGATGTGCATCCACTTGTATTAAATTTTTCAACATATACCAGCTATTACGAATATGGGGCGTCTCAACATTAAAGAAATTACTCCTCAAAAAAAAAAAAGTAACGGAAAAAGAAAAAGAAAAATGGTTCTCCACTGGTATTAAACAAGTGCTTACAACATGGCCAACAAAGCTGTTCAGCCTTTCAAAAAGTCAAAAATGTGTTATTAGTATATGGGGATGATATTAATTTAAGAATACATGTGATTTGATCACCCGCGTTAGAATCCACCGCTTCCAAAGGCATTACAACATGAGCATATAACGTGCTCCAAACCCAGTTTTCGAAAACCCTTCTAGAAAAAAGACATCAAAATTGGTTTTCAAAGTATTGCATGTGGATGCTTTTCTGATGACTTTGGAAACCATTTGGGGAAACCGATCAAGTGTAGGTTTTCAAAAACCGGTTTTGAAAGCCAAACCAAACAGGGTGTATAAACTTCGCTTTGCTTTGGAGAAGTTTCCTTTCTCACATAAGCCTTCATAAATGGCATGCTCGAAATTGAAATTCTATCCGGTACGTCAGATACGACCCTACCCACCTACTTTACTCCTCCATACAAATTCCCCTATTTATTACTCCATTATAGTTCGTTACAGGATATAACAGACACCATCATGTTACGTGCAACTTGACTTCACATTTGAAAACGAAATGGAAGGAAGTGACGAACAAGGAGGCAACAATAACAAGGCACAAGAGAAAGCTGGGAGAGGCACAGAGGCCACCAAGTACAAGGGGATCAGGCGTCGGCCGTGGGGGAAGTACGCAGCGGAGATACGCGACCCTAATAAGAGCGGGGCGCGGTTGTGGTTGGGGACGTTCGAGACGGCGGAAGATGCGGCGCGGGCATATGATCGAGCTGCTTATGCAATCAGAGGTTGCCAGGCCATTTTAAATTTCCCTAACGAATTCCATAGCGGTACGAATACTAGCCCTAGTACTAGCCACGGACCAAGTTGTTGGTCATCCAGTACAAAAAATGGAAGGGAGGAAGTGATTGAGTTTGAGTATTTGGATAACAAGTTGTTGGAGGATCTTTTGGAGTCTAATCATGAGGATAACATATCCAAGTTTCCCTAATTAACTTTGAAGGCTAAGCCTAGCTAGAAAAGATTATCTCAATATGAGATTTGTCAATTGTATTATTCTAATTAACATCGAATTCTTTGATTTCCAATGATTTGTTAGCATTAATTTCTTTTCTTCTCTTAGGTTGTGAGATATCTTCTTTAGTAAGTACCTCATTTATAGTAACTTCACAGTGTATTCAGTACTTGATAGGTCGTTTTCATACCAAAAATATAATTTATAAAATAAGGAATTAACTAATATTCCGAAGAATAGTGGTTAAGTTCGAGGTCGATCCACATGGACAAATTGGCTAATTACGGTAGTTTCGATTTACTTTTAATTTAATTCAGGAAAAAGATTGGTTTGATTGATTTGAGAATTATTAAACTAAACAAGTAATTAAATTGATTCGAATTGATGGAGAAGGAATCTAGGGTTTAGAATCCACTCTAGCCTCATAACCATAACTTGCATAGATTAGGTTAGTACTCGAATCACGAAGGATTTTCGCTAGGGCTTGCAAACTCTAGCGAGAATCGTCAAGAGAATATATGTGCTTGTTAAAAGGCATAGACTATCCCATAGCACAAACCGTCTCACAGTGTGGCACGATCTGTCTTATGAGTATAATCTAAACACAACGTTGAAAACGATTATATATGAACGAGTATTTGAAAGCTAGCATACAAATACGCAACGAGTTGAAAGAATAAGAATATAATTTCATTGATTTTATGAAACCAAGTTCTGAACATAGAATTCGATTCGATTAAAACTCTAACCTACACAAAACAGAATAGTTACTTGGTGTAGAGCTTCATCCTCCCCCTAGAAAAGGGGTTTAGCTGGCCATGGAGATGATCGGCATGCTTTGATTTGAAGAACACGCGAAGAACATGAAGAACCCTAGTTTTCTCTCTCAAAGTAGCCTCTCAAAGTATTAGAGCAAAAGTGGAACCCTAAACCTATGTAGCACGTCCCTATTTATAGAGAAACCCTCCAAATTGTACTGGACACGCTAGCTTTTACATTGTTGCAGCAGCCCGACGGTCAGGACCGCTGTGATATGGTCATGACCAATTTTTCAGAGCATCTAACTTTCTGAGTTGGTCCTGACCGACCTGAACTTGGTCAGGACCATTTTTGCTGAATGCTAAATTACACGTCTTGGTCAGTCCTCAACCTCTCTTCATGCATTCCACAGCTCCAAACATCCTCTGAATTTACCATTTATGCGAACATCAACTCCTTAGGCTCGTAAGCACCACAACTACATAAAACGCACCGAATAACACGAATAACGAACATGCAAAGTACAAGTTAAGGAACTTAGATAGGTGCATTTGAGCACCTATCAGTACTATCTATTTAGTTCGACAATTTCATTGGAGTATATTCGAGAGCAGATGCATATATTACCGATTTTGATCCGTAGTATTTTGTTCCGTCGTATAGTTAACAAGACGTACTAAAGTTCTAAATATTGTACCTGCTAGCGTACCGATTCTCTTATTGATATCGTCTAGTACTAACTCGTATCAACCGATAGTTGAGCCGAAGCGGACTTACATACAATTTTAGGTACTAAATTTGTTCAAAAAACGGTGCGTTTTCTGTGAAACGCAATTCACTCAAATTATCTATTAATTGGGTAATCTTTTTATAAAAAGACAAATCGAATTCGCCTAGTGACTTAGGTTTCTCATCATTGTATACAACACGGATGAGAGAGACATAATCCTTGTTCTTGTATCAATAGTGGAGATTGGGACTTGAGCTATTGCCTATTGATCCCATTACATTTTTTGCTCGTATGAAGAATAGATATATATGCAGGGTTATCATTTTAGAAGATTTGGCGTGTTTTAAATACTTTTAATGTTCTCCAAATACATTTTGATATGAAGAGGCCATGACGGAGTTAGAATTTTAGACTGAAGGAGGCTGATTTAGGAAAATATTTCAATAAAAAAATGTAATTAGCGCACTGTGTAGCTTGTGCAGTTCATAAATACCGTAATTTATATGACATTATTTTGTTTAGTGATCGACAGTTACAACACCCATGTATAATTAATTAATTATTTTCGTATATGAAAGAAATTGAGCAAAATTTACATGACAATGTAGAATTAAAATCAGCATTATTTAGATTTTCAGAAGTGTAATTTGGTTGCTTTCATTTTACTACTAAAGAAGTAAAAAAATGCAGGCCGTCCAATCAATTTCATCTGTCTCTCTTCAAGCAATAAGCACTTGGATATCCGAAAGGTTCGTTATACTCATTCCTTATTCACTTTTTTCTGCCAAATTCGTGGCGAAAATCATATAGTGATGATGAAATACCGTGGACCCGGGGGGCGTGCTGTCCCTCAAGGGACAGCATGCATGCTGATCCCATCCGAGCCATCCGTGCTAGGCGATCAACAGCCCAGATCAGTTCGGTAAATCCGTTTAGATCCAAACAGATCTGAGCCGTTGATCGTCGAGCATGGACGGCTCGGATAGGGTCAGCATGCATGTTGTCCGTTAAGGGACAACACCATCCCCCAATCCGAAATACCATGGCTTTGATCTCTTAAAATCCCCCAATATACTCCTCAGCAATTACTATTCGAGGGATACTAGTGTACATGAAAAAGTGAAATGAACGGTTCAGATTCTGCAACATTTTTGTTACTATTTTGTAGATGAAACAGAATATATATATAGCATGGGAAACAATAATACCACATCTTTCTCCCCAACCTTACATATATGATACAAAGATACCGGAAGACACAAGACTTATTACATGGTAATGCCACGGGATGTTCTATTACCAAACCAAACCGAACCGAATCTTATGACTCAATTACTTGTGGTCGGCTACGGGACGGTCTATTGCCATTAATAATCGACTTAAGCTTGTTGGAGCTTATTACTCTCCATTACAGCTGCATAGTCTCCCATTTTCTCCACACTGGAGCTAAGAAACTGTGTGTATTGGCAGGCTTTATAGATTGGTGGATTCCAATCATCAACCAAATCTTTTGCGGGCTCTACGAAGTAATCGTCGCAAGGGAGAACAAAGTAGCCGATGGAGGTCCGATCCACTTCTGTATTCGTCACCACTCGATGTTCAGCACTTCTCAGCTTGTCATTACTGACAATCTAGTACAAAAACAAACAAGGAATTAAAGAAGGATAAGTAGAAGAGATTCTGCTTCCGTCGTGGAATATGCATATTTACCTGTAATTGGCAGCCTATGATGACAACAAAGGCATTAGGAAGAGGCTCAACACCGATCCATTTGCCATCCTTGAGGAATTGAAGTCCGTATATGTCCCCTTGACTTAAAATCGTTATGGTATTGGGATCGCGGTGTGCATGAAATCCCAGAGCCAAACTAGGGTCAGGGCACCGCGGGTAATGACTAACTGACAGTAATTGAGTTCCGCTCAGCTCATCTCCAAAATGCCCTTTTTCAAGTCCCAGTCCTTCACATATCAGATCAAAAATCCTCAAGACCAAGTTCCTCACCTCGACAGAATACTCTCCAACGATTTCCCTGATAATTTATGCAAGGAAAAATAAAATGACAATTTGATAGGCAACTCAAACAGTGTCCAATTTCGAGTGTGCAAAATTTACCGGTATCTGGTTGGCTTTTCAGGCCAAAGTTGGACGTACTCCTCCAAAGGGTGACAAGGGTGTGTCAAATTATCCCTCCACAAGTGAACGTTTTCAGTTTCATAATTTAGAGTACTTGAGTAGAGCCTGCATTTTTTGCCCGGGTCCGTTGTGAACACACTGTCCTTGACTTCAGGAGGCAATTCAAAAAACTCCTGGAGCACAACCATTGCTTCATCCATTAGACTCTGTGAAATCCCATGGTTGATCACCTGTTTTCCAGGAAAAAAGAGTACACACTTCTTGTTAGTATTTCCTGATCAAGGGGTTATTTTCAATTTATAGCATTTGCAAAACAAAAAAAAAAGTGGAAAAATGAACCTGGAAGAATCCAAACTCCTGGCCTGCCCTTAAAATTTTCGGTATCGTTTCATCGATAGGTTTGCTGAGGTCAACTATTGGGTTGTTGAATTCAGGAGCAACAAGCTCCCCTGGCCTTTTATCTGGTGGAAATACGTAAGCTTCAGGCAAGGACTGGACATCTCTAGACAATCTTGAAACAAACATTGCCATTGTCTTTGTGGATTTCTGTTAATGTGAGGATTGAGATATGGGTTTTTGATGCTTAACAGGTGGGAGAAACTTGTGTTTTATAGAATGATCCTAATGCAAGCTTGTCCTTTGCAGCAAGATCCAAAATTTGTACCTTTTCTGGAAGAAAATAATGTATGTTAATTTTCTGGAAAACGACCAGGGTACGAATGGGTGTTTACTATACTGTCATTCTGAAAATGAAAAGCCAATATGTTGGCAATGAAGGTTTTGATGAAAACAACCGGTTGTCTTAATTAGTCAGATGAAAACAACCGGTTGTTTTCGAACTAAAGCAGTGGATTAATAGTTACATACACTATTCCCCAATCCCTTCGAGCTACCCCGCGGTTTAGGTCGTATTTGTTTGGTATGCGTTGGTTATGGAGACCACATTTATCCGGCCTCTTTGAAGTGAAATTATTAAGTCTTACTCGCAGACAGGCTACATGGTACGTCGAACCCATAATGAGTAGTCATGTTTCCATCTTGTCCCCTTCCTCTTGACAAGATAGACACATGGCTAACTAGTATTGGTTGGACACACCAAATTGGATATTCCCAGAGGACTGAATAATTTTTCCTCTTCAGCACGAAAAAGTAAAGTAAACAGAACGGTTCAGATAAAACAAGGTGATTTACATGGGAATCAAATACAATTAGATTCCACAAGTTCGACCTTCCACGACAACGATCGGATTTGGTCCCCATAAGAGGAATTTGTTTATCTGTATGATTTTAGCCTGTTTACTACTTGGATTTTGTGAAATCTGATTAAAATTCTCTCTTAGCATGGCATGCAACCTTGGACTATTCAAATACTGTGGTCCTCACTCCTGCCTTATACTATGAATCTCTCACTTTCTTTACCCCATCTAACCTTCTAAATTCTAATAGAAAATCCATAATCATTCATCAAATAATTTCAGTCTTGAGTAAGACCCAATTACGAGTCCCTTTCAACAAAACGAATGTCATTTTCTTTAGGATTTTGATATCTTTAGTCACCTATCAAAAGGTCATCATAATCAGATACCTAATTTTTCAAAAAAAGCCTCAGCTGTTTCCTTTACCTCACCCTCTCAATATTAAATGAAAGCAACAAGATACCGATACCAATCAGTGGTGTTTCTTTCAATTCATTTAATTTTGTATTTGCAGTTTCAGTATTGGAAGATTCACCAAAATCACATGTATCAGTATGCCATCATCCAAAGTTATGAATCAACTACCCCCCGTGCGAGCTTTCTAAGTTTATGCATATCACTCCGTCAACTGTAAAAAACCCAAAAACCCACACCCTAACGGAAGTAGAAAAAACTGTACAAGAGAAAACAAACCAAAAAAACGTATAAAAAAGGCCCTAAAAAAGTTAGTCCAAGGCTCCAAGCTCACTCTCATTCACGAAGGTAGCAAGAGCTGTAAAAGAGGCAAAAACCCACATGGCTACTGCCCCAAACCAGAACCTATCCACTGCTGCAAAATCAAAAAGTCCATGTTTTGCCGTAAGTTTTACCAACCAAACATAGATTCTATTGAACAATTCCCCTACAATCACGGAATTTTTTCCAGAACAAAACCCGGATAATTATTCATACAAGAAGACAAGAACCTTTGTAGATTCATGTGCAACTATAAACAACAAGAGAAAACCATGCCTGAATCTCGATCACACAATTGAAAATAAAACAATGCCTGAATCTCAACCCCCAAAAAAAAAAAACCACCAAAGATTTTTGTCAGTATCACTTCTGAAGTAGTCCCAAATAGGCCTAAAGAAACATTTACAACCAAGCATAGTCAATCCCAAACCCCTTTTTTACATCATTCAGGGTCCGAATTCATTTTGCATGCCACTTTTCATGCTTGGAGCTTATAAGGATCCAGCATAGTTTCGGTGTCACCGCCCTTTGCTGAGTAGTTAGCAAGAAAATCCTTGTACTGGAAGGCCCTGTATAATGGGGGACTGCATCCACTAATTAGCTCTTTTGCGGGTTCTATTATGGTTTCATAACAAGGATAAAAGGCAGTGAGAATTGTTGTCCGAGAGTTGTTAGAATTCGTCACTACTCGATGTTCAACACTTCTTAACTTCCCATTGCTGATAACCTACAACACAATTCAACAAACATGAACGCGATATATATACATGCCTAGAACAAGAAGGAATTTTTCAAAATGTGCACAGCGCATGGAATCCTCTATTCCATGGCCGGAACAAAGGAGGATACACGTTTTTCTTTTTTAGATACAAGTTACGCCAGGATTCTTGAATAAACGAGCCAGATTGGGTGTGAAATCTGGAAGAGCTTAAAAGGTCGATACTAATCGATTGAAAAACAAGGGGATTGAGATATACCTGTAATTGGTAGGCTATGTTGACAACAAATGCATTGGGAAGAGGCTTAACACCAAGCCATTGCCCATCATTGAAGACTTGAAGTCCATACACATCCCCTTGTTGTATAATGGTTATGAGGTTAGGATCACAATGTTTAGGCAACCCTAGAGTCACACTTGGGTCCGGACACTGGGGGTAGTGGTTAACGGCCAGCAATTGCTCCTTTGTGAATTGATCGTGTCCAAAATACTCCCGTTCGAGTCCTAATCCTTGACAAATCAGCTGCAATATCCTTAGCAACAGTTCTCTCACTTCTGCTGAATATTTTCCAACAACTTCTCTGAAATAATAAACAAAATAAAGAAATTTTTTGAGTTAGCTACCTTGTCCAACTGTTAAATCCATTCAAAAGCTTGAAATGGGAGATGAAATGGGTGGATCACGGATTAATGTTCGAGAGAATGTACCGGTATCTAGTTGGCTTTTCAGGCCAGAACTGCACGAATTCCTCAAAAGGATAACAAGGGTGTCTCAGATTATCCCTCCAGAAGTGAGTCTCTTCATTGGCATAGTTGAAACTGCTGGTGTAGAGCTTACAACTGCCACCGGGATCCTCAGGGAACGCAGTCGCTTTATCCTCGGCTGGCATGTTAAAAAACTCCTTGAACAGATTCATTGCGTCGTCCATTAAATTCTCCGAAACACCATGGTTGATCACCTGTCGTAACTCAACACGACAACATGAGATTACTCTTGTAACAACCCTATAGTCGGAGTAAGAGATTTTCATAACATATTTCATTAACCAACCTGAAAGCATCCAAAGTTTTGGCTAGCCTCAAGAACTTGTTCAACTATCATGCTTCGATCACACCCGAGCTCTTCTGCGTTGGAAAGATCAATCACTGGGATTTTGTTGCACGTAGGAACAATGATCTTCCCCGGTCTTTTGTCCGGTGGCAGTACATAATTTTCGGGCAGTGTTTGGACTCCAACCCAGCTCGAAACAAGCTTCTCCATGGTCTTGTTTTGAGTTCTTCAGCCAAAAAAATACTTTCTTTCGTATAGAAATTAAGAACCAACTAGGTTTTAATCAACTATGGATCAATCAAGCTACCATCATCAAAGTGGTAGGTTTTACTCCTGTCGGCAGCAATCTCCTCAGTTTGCTATTTTAGGCAGTATGTCCTGATCCAAAATGGGTAATAAAAAATGCTGACGTTGGTCAATCTTGTCCACCAAGCAGTTTTAGCATCACAAATAGAAAACTGTTTTAAAAAATAAACAATTAGTGGCTGGGTTCTATTCTTGTGTTCTTAAAATAAAAACTAGAAATACTTGCCACAACACAGTCGGAATCTCCAACTTTTTCTTACTTAATTTTTGAAAATCTGAGCCAACTTTTATGCCCACCGCGACGTGAGATCTCTTGAATCAATCCCATCGTCCAAAGTGCACTTCTTTCTTTTAAGTCTTAGACTTTGACCAAAATTCGGTAATGGAATCTCCAACCATACGAACTTTGCCACGCGTAACTCAAAATCAAAGTGCGACTGACTACATTGCAGTTCAGTGTTTGTGTTGGCTGCCACAGGGGCAACAAATTAAGTTGGTGGGGTATGCAGAACCAAAACGTCACGCCTCACATTGCCCATATACTACCAAACTTCAGCTACCAAACAAATATTTCGTCGAACAATTGAAGTACTGTCCTAAACCCTTTCCCGATGAATTTTTTAGTATCGAGCGGGTATTGTTGATGTGGTATTCGTTCGCGCGCATCTAACCAGTATAAAAGGAGACGAAAAACCCAGATCAACATTAAGTTTTTTTTTTTTATCTGAACATTAAGTACTGTGGTTGTCGGTTAAGGAGAGATTGGAGATGAAAGAGAATAAATTCTTTCAAACTTGTGACACCATACAAAATGGTCTTGGATGGCTCTGAGGACCGCTCGAAGTCGCAAATGGACAAACGCACACTGCTATGTAGTACTCCTTCCGTTTCAATTTGTATGTCAATTATTCTATTTTTTGCTACGCCTTAAATTTCTTATATCTTTTAATCTATAATGTTTTTCACAGTTTTAAAAATTTTGTATAATAGAATTAATCGTGAACTATCAAACAAAATTCATATTTTATATATTTGGAGATCAATATTAAAATATATAAGAGGTCGAAAACTGATACGATTATCAAAAATTGACAAACAAAATAGGACGGAGTGAGTATGTATTACACCTTGGGCTGTTTACGAGTTGTGACATTATTTTTGCTTATTTTTTGGAAAGCGACGCCATTGCGGAGGACGAAGCTCCAATCCACTTTCATCCTTTTCTGGATCATTTTTCGTCGACCAAAATATAAATTATGGTCGAAATTCAAACAAATACAAATCTCTAAAAGTAGAAAATGTACAATAAGATCATATCTGTGGATTCGAAACATCGCTAGATCTGGTTGTATATGTGGTCTTCTATTGACCCAAAATCAGCATGAAGCCCAACCGGGCCCATCAAACATTACCATGGCTTGGGCTGGGCTTCAATAATACATCACACCCCTTTGTAAAGGTCTTCTTTTTTTCTTTTTTTTTCATTCCAAATCTATTACATGGGGAGGGGAGAGTGAGACTCGATCTCGTGATGCAGTGTGGGGCGTCCAAGAACTCTACCGTATGAGCTAGCCACCACTTGCTGTAAAGGTCTTCAATATGGACGAATACGCAAAGCCACTTCTATAACAAAGTACTTTGGTAAATTTTCAAAATGACCCCAAAACTTTTCACCCAAATGTCTCATAAACACCAAACTTCACCAAATTTTAATTGAACACCTAAACTTTACAAACGTTATACAATTCGAACCCTCTCTCTCTCTCTCTCTCTCTCTCTCCATATACAAAATTCTTCCACCTGCTAATAAAAAAGAGTGGACCTCACACCTTAAAACTTACAAACTAATGGATCCTAACCCTTATTCAAAATGTTAGTGGATTGAGCCTTGGTCCAAACATCTATAGTGAATCTTACACCAAATTCTGTAAGAAAATATTAGCATTAAACCATACACTTTTTAGGTAGATGAACAAAATAGTTCTAATAGAGAAGGTAACAACCCCAAAATAGTGCTAAGAAAATTGCTTAATGAAATTCTTAGTGGTCTACCTTCAACCTGGCTGGTGTAGTGGAAACTATATATTTGGAGAATCATAGTCACCATCTTTCTTTCTTTCTTTTTTTTTTGGATCAGTCACAAAAATTTATTGAAGAATTTAAGGATACATCGAGAATGAGAAAACACATATAACCCAAAGTTGGAACATCCAAAGCTCACGATCTATTTGCACAAATCGCTTTGTGTATGAAGTAATGCTGTCAGAAATCAGGATAATCAAGAGTTTATTACCATTAAGGTCACAAAACAAATATTTATTACCATTAAGGTCAATCACTTTTTTTTTTTTTTTAGGTTTAGGGTGCACTTTCTTATATAGGGTTTTAGTGGTTTAGGCATTTTCATAGGATACCCGAGGATTTTAGGCACTTTGATATAGTATCCTAGGATTTATAGGGTACTCTAGAGTTTAGGTTTAGGCACTTTCATAGGGTACCCTAGGGTTTAGGTTTAGGGTGCACTTTCCTATTATAGGGTTTTAGTGGTTTAGGCACTTTCATAAGGTACCCTAGGATTTAGGTTTAGGCACTTTCATAGGGTACCCTAGGGTTTAGGTTTAGGGTGCACTTTCATATTATAGGATTTTAGTGGTTTAGACACTTTCATAGGGTACCCTAGAGTTTTAGGCACTTTTATAGGGTACCCTAGAATTTAGGTTTAGACACTTTTATAGGGTACCCTAGAATTTAGGTTTAGGCACTTTCATAAGATACCTAATATTTAGGTTGCAATTTCGACAATTAATTTGACCTGTCGGTGGGTACCCATTCACTTTCATAGTGCACTTTCAAGGAAGTCGGGAACCTGGGAGAGTCGGCGGTAGTTTTTTACGAAAAAAGAGGAGCTGGCGGTGCACAGGTCCGAAAAAATAGACTGGCCCGTGCTTATCCCGATAATCAGTAAGAAAGGGAACCAAAACAGCAGGGACCTACTATTCCCCTGAATCCCCCAAGGAGCAACCACAGTAATTAACATGTTCACAAGACCAATCCTCCTCAATATCTTACAATAAAAACCAACAGAGAGCTGTGTGAGCACTGTCATTCGAGTCAACTCAGCTAGAGAGCAGAGCATCTACACTTGTTTCCCAAAACTTCTTTCCCCACTCATTTAATGCTATCGTTAATCTCTTCCGGAGTGGGTTTCTCGTTTTTAGCTAAACAGGTTTAAAGTGGTAAAAAATTATAAAATAGTTGACAAATATTTCCTCCGTCCCAATTTGTTTGCTCACTATGAAACTACGTGCAATTTTCAAACTAAAAAATAATGTACTTGCAAAAATAATTTTCTAATCAATATGGATCTTGTTTGATAGATCTCATTGAAAACTTTAATACGGTGCAAAAATTTCAAAAATTATTTTGATAAATACATTAATTTTTAGTTTAAAAATTGCACGTAGTTTCGTAATGAGCAAATAAATTGGGACAGAGGGAGTATTAAAAAAGAATGACCCATCTCCAAAACCGTGTATTTAGTACTTGTAAGACTTTTAGCAAATGGCAACTCTAGTTTTATTTTGATCACTTAATCTCTTCAAGTTTAATACTAGATCTTGACTACGATTTCTTAAATACCTGATTAATTCACCACCGCAACGGAATCTTATATTAAAGACCTCTCTCTCTCTCTCTCTCTCTCTCTGAATATGCTGTATACATGATTTTCAAGATCACACCAACTCCCACCATTGAAGCCCCAACCAAAACAATCTTTTTCTTCAAAAAAAATTCCCAAATGGGTTCACTCCACAAACACATGATCTACAACCATGAAACCCAACCCCTCCCTCCAATCAAAACCTCCCAAACCCCAACAACCTACCAACCTCCCCTGCTCCCCACCTCACACAACAACAACTTCCCTATCCTACCCATCGCAATCCTCTGCATTATGGCCACCGCACTCCTACTAGTCATCTACTACATCCTCCTAGCCAAATGCTGCTTCAACTGGCAACAACTCGACCCCCTCCGCCGCTTCTCCCTCCCCCGCCAGGCCCCACCACCCCCCGCCGACGACCCACTAACCGCCTACTCCCCCTCGGTCCACAGCCACGGCCTCGACGAATTCTTGATCCGAGATATCCCCACTTTCCAGTACAGGAAAATCGAAAGCCGGGATAAAGAGGAATTTATTTACAAATGTGTTGTGTGTCTGAGTGAGTTTCACGAGCATGATGTTTTACGAGTGCTGCCTAAATGCGGGCACGGGTTTCATTTGGATTGCATTGACATATGGCTACAGAGCAACTCCAACTGCCCTCTCTGTAGAACGAGCATTTCGGGCGAGAATAGGTGTCCGATTGATCGGATTGTCGCTCCAAATTCTTCGCCTCAGGATACCCATTTCCGCGGCGACGATGATTTTGTGGTGATTGAATTGACAAATGGAATACAAGAAAGGAATGAGCAGAGGGAAGTGGAGAGGAAGTTTGATGAGTTGATCAAGATTGGGAATTTAAAGAAACAGGGGAAGTTTCGCCGGGTTTCGATAATGGGGGATGAGTGTATCGATGCGATGAGAGCGAAAGACGATCGGTTTTGTGTTCAGCCGATGAGGAGATCGTTTTCTTTGGATTCTGCAGCGGACCCTCATGTTTATTTGGTAGTTCAAGAGATAATGAGACAGAGTGGGAATGAGAGCGAGGTTAGAATTAACAGGGGAGAGTCAAGCAGCAGAGTTAGAAGACCGTTTTTTCCGTTTGGAAATGGACGGGGGTCTAGAAGTGCTGCTGTTCTTCCTATTGAGTTTTAGGCTTTTAGCTCATTTCCTTGTGGTTAGTGGAGAACAGTCATCGGACTGGATTTGTCAGTAAAATTGCGATTATTTCGTTTTCTTGCTGGTCCCGAGGGAGGGATGGAGGAAGCTAGGTTAGCCGAAAGATGGTTATCGGTTCAAGGATGCAAGGTGACCCTGATTTTTCAGGATAAGAAGGGATAGAGAAAATGCCTCCAGCCAATCTTCGAGTACTAGGCGCTACGGCATTGAGGCTGCGCCTTTGTGGAAATTGACTCTTTCTTTCGGAGGCTGGGGAGAGGGCTGTCCTTTAGATTACGGATTTGTGCAAAAAAAATTCCATATTTTTTCTCTCTGTTTTTGTTTGGTTTCTGTGATTGGGGTAGTGAAGATGTTGTAGGTGGATTGCTTAGTTTGTTTATGGAAAAGGTTTAGGATTCGGACACACATATATGTTCATAGAAGGATTGGTGCAAATTTTTTACCACATTTCTATCCTTTTTTATCTTTGGTTTCTGTGATTGAGACAGTGAAGTTCATGGAAGACGTTTAGTAAGATGCTTTCGGCCGTTTAATGTGCGTGGATTCTATCTGTATTGTGTGACACCAATGTGCATTGAATGAATTTAGATTTATTTGCATTTGAAAATATGTGTTCCACTACTCAAAAGTTAGCGAAGGCTGGGTCTCGGCGCTTAGGTGCACATTCATGGGGAGCAAACAGTATGAAATATAGTAAGTAGTCCGTGCCATAAACAATGAGTGTTTGCCCCCTTTCAGTCAGGTTGGTAACGTCAAGTAAGCAAATTTGAAGAGATATTTCAAAATGACATGAAGAGTTCTGATTGACATTAGGTTAAGTTTCTACTCAACATATTTTTTTCTCCACTATAGTCAAAAGTGTGTGTTGTTTTTGCAAAATGTCAAATCAATTGATGTATGTGAGAAAAATGATCTATAAAACAATATCAAAGTATCACTGCAAAAATCGAAAGTACCAAAAATACCGAAAATACTACGGTGAAAACTTACTCAAGAAATGGATAGAGTGGACTTAACCCATCGAAGTCACGTGAGAATATGAGAGGGAGACAGGATGAACAAAATTGGTCGTGTGTACCTTTTGCAATGCCATGGTAGTGCTCCGATACGGATGAACAACTTCTCCGATTAGACTAAACACCTCTCCATGTAATCAGAGCGGTTCCAGGATTTTCATTTAGTGGTGACAAGGTTGTAAGACCTTGTTCGTTTGGGTTTTCTAATTGGGTTTTCAAAACCTTTCTCTAAACCATGTTTTCTACTTGTAGGTGGGCCCTCCCTAATTAATTACTCCAAACAACTCCAACCCCCCTTCCCTCTTTTTCCATGGTATTTTTTCCAACCATTCTATAGGTACTAATGATTCACGCACAAATGGGATACCGATGGTGCTTTTGGGTCCCACACAAATAATCCGAGCCGTTCATTCATCTTAAAATAAATTTTCAAGTGGTCTCGCGTAAAATCAGCTCAATTTGATGCGCGTAAGTGGTGATCCGAAAATCCCCTGTTTCATTCAAAATCGTTTTGAATGAAACAGGGGATTTTCGGATCAACCACTTACGCGCATCGGATTGAGTTGATTTTTTTCCAGTACCACTTGAAAAATTATTTTAAGATGACTAAATGGCTCGGATTATACATGTGAGATCCAAAAATGGGTCACACACGCCATCGGTACCCCATCCATGCATATGGCATTAGTACCTAAGGATTTAATAGAAGCTGCCAACGAGGACAAAAGCTTTCATCATTTAACACCCTTTTCCCCCTGACACAAGTCCTGTAGGAACCGAACAAGGTTTCACAAAAAAAAGATCTCGAAACCGGTTTTTGAAAAACCCAAACGAACACGAGTACATAATGTTTTTTCAATGCAAAACGCTATACAAAATAGAATCTTTTGATCGGTTAAAAAGTTATTGGGTTTGATTTATTTTGTTTTGTTGATACTTACAACTTTAAGTACATTTTTATTTACTTTAGCTACACAAAAATGACCAGTGTAGACAATAGTAAATAAAAATCAAATCAAATATGAAAAAAACAAAAAAAATTACTGTAATGTATTTTTTTTCAAATCCAGGGGTTTGCTTAAACCCTCTCAACTCCTATTAGAGCCGCCCGTGCATATAATATCTATTCAAATCACTTGATAATCCGAACCGTTTATTTCGTAGACCCAACAAACAAAAGGATGATTTGCCAATGTTTGGGTTCTCTAGGAGAAATGTAGGCGTGGGTGTCAGAATAATTGCCTCAACCATTATGAAAGGGATAGAAAGAAGTCTCTTTAGTTTACTATGCCTTTGAGTATCTTGTTGTTGATGAATGAAGATGATTGGGTTTAATAGAAGAGGGCCCCTTCCCTTGTGCAACTCAGCTATATCTACCCTCGTGGGAATCATCACTCCTTTTCTCAAATGTCAATTGTCAAGCCAATTGGCTCATCTCCGTCCAAACATACCAGCAGGACGATAATAATTGCCATAATAGGCCCAGTACATGTGATGGAAACAAAAGAAATAATACTAGTAGTCTAAATTTACTGTCAGGGGCGTGTCCTGTGCACAACACACGTGCAGTGAGGCCCATCTCGAGTCTCATTTTTTCATCCAAACCGTTTATTTTGTCATCTCGTCGAGTATGTACATCACATAAAAATCCAAATTGATCGGACATCGGTAATTATGTTTTCGAAGTGCATTTTTCATGAAAACGAAAAAGTTAAAGAAACTGTTGTAGGTATTTTTTTTTTAATACAAAATTATAAGTTAAACGACCCATCGGTCAAATAGTTACCAATGTCCTATCAACATGAATTTTTTTCGTGGTATACATAATCGACGAGATGAACAAAATGAACGGTTCGGATCAAACAACGGGACCCCGAGTGGGCCCTAGAGTGCTGCACAGCTCAGCACACACAGGACACCCAAATTTACTGTATGTAATCTCACCGTAACAGAGATGGAAATAAAAATACTGCAGCTGCCATGGTATTGTATACCAGCACTTTGTGTGGGATCATATATCCAATTTATGTTAATTTAGGCCGTGAACTTTTTAATCGAATGTCTTATATTTGATCACCTTATATAAATGATGTACTACGATGTTTATATCCGGTCAAACAAACGACATTATAATGTTGACGTTTCAAGCGATGGATTCTGGGTCCTCACTGTTTCCCAACTGGTTGGCTCTATATTCCGCTTGCTCAGAGGCGTCATATGCTCCTAGGGGACTAGACCCCAAAGAACCGCCTTCATGTAAGCTGGAGCATTTTAATAGATTGAAGTCATAAAATTGGTATATCTTGTTTGACTTTTGGAGATCTAAATTCCCTTGTCACAAGCTTAGACCAGAATCCTAAGCATTGACCAGAAATATAAGTATCCAAATGAGCCCCATGACGAATAAAAACTTTTATAAATGAAACAGCTTCAGATTCTCAGTTCCAACATTATATCCCCCCCTACAGAAAATCAATTGAATGATGTGGCAAAAAGTATTTTAGAAAGGACCCTGCCAACTGCAAAGAAGTCTCTGCCGTTACATCTCAACCATTCATCTTTGCATTCAACGGGCCAAATTTTAAAAGAACTTCTTAAATCCGGACTATCAAAAATACTTGAAGACAAAGGCTCCCTGGAGTCCAACATTGGGTTGCAGAGCAGCCAGATTCTTTAAGAAATAAGGACACTGATGGATCTCAACTCTCTAGTCGTTCACAATAATTATAGGGTAAAACCAAACCTCCAATAACCACAATGTAAATATATTATCTTCATTTGGATTTAACTAAGATGATAAATCAAATGGGCCAGGTTCTGTTTTTTACATTTTTCAGAAGGCCAGGTGAACTCTAGGGTCCCATGATACCCTCCAAATCAAAGCCTGTTCACAATGTACGAATCACAATGAACTATATACAACAAAGAATATCGTGCCTCCTTTCGTACGAGAAGTGTTAAAAGATCAGTCCAGACTTGGAAACCCATACACATGTTTGGTGAATTATCCATTTGCACAAACCTCGCGGCATCGAGGCAACTTGATCACACAGAACTTGCGGGATCAAAATTCATAGACGGGCTCTCCGGAGGTCTACTGTATATGTCATCGAAAGGAAGATTGAACTCTCCACCTGCCTCCAAATCGTTCATGTAAAAGGTTCGAGACATACTCTGAGAGCTTCTCCAGTCCAAGTGGTGTTCTTCCTCCTCTAATAAGCTATCTGAGATATTATCGTAATAATTATTGGAGGTATTGTGGGCGAAATTCGGAGGCTCAAGGAAACTTGTTTTGGGGTCTACACCATGTTGGCGACTTCTGGCCCACCAATGGCTCTTATTTTGGTGTTGTTCCATGTTACTTGAATCCTGATGGTGTAGGACACTTTCGCGGAAGAAAGGAGCTGATGTAGAAGCTTCTAAATGAGACTGCGATCGGTCCTCAAAAAGGTGGCTCCAATTTTCTTCGTATGTTGCTTCGTTTGGGGGCAAATGTGTTGGCGCCCAAAAATCTCTTGACCCTTCCTCAGCAGTGTCATAGGGCCCCGGGGGAACATCTCTTGGATTATCAGTTGGATTATCAGTTGCACGATGAGGTCGAGAGGTATAATACCAATCAAGGATATAAGGGTAATTCTTTGGATCACCATCAATCATCCACATAGAACCTACTTGGAAGCCAGTTCCAGGAATGTGCTGGGGAGGTCCTCTTGACAGGAAGCTATTTCTGTCCCCTAGGCCTCTCGAACGCGGGGTCCATTGCTGCATCCTAGGAGGGGAATATGCCGGTATTGTTTCATGCCCTTGTAGCATTTGGTCCCTGAATTTTTTAAGAGTCAAGAGGAATTGCTTCCCTTGAGCATTTGGTTCCCATGTAGGATAGCTACTCTGAAAGCTGCCAACAAAGTTGGAATACAAGTCAGGATTATGGTAAAACAGCTAAAACATACAGATACCCAAGTTTAAATCAACGGATACAATTAGGAGAAGATAAAGGTGGAATGACAGACATAATCAAATCCAACGAGAAACTTGGCAGTATTATACCTCAAGAATGATTTCTCCATTTTCCCTTGGGAACTCCTCTGAATGCTTGGTGAACTGTACGGCGAACCGTAATTGCTATTTCCATGCTTTTGAAAGTCGAAGACACTAAAGCTGTCGGAATAGAGAGAGAAACAGAAGGCAATTTCTGCCAATTTGAGCGAAGCAAAAGAAGTGACATGCGACCAAAACCCCTTTTTTTGAAGAACAAAAATACAGATGGTCAAATACTAACCTGCATACATGACCAACACCTTCAACATTTACTGTGAAATCAGCAATGAACTGCAGAATGTCGTCCACTCGCTGCAAGATTGACAAAGCTTCTCAGTCCAAGAACTAAAATCAACGGTTTGGATTCAAACAGGATAATCATAAAATGAAGAATAACCTTTGGGACAACAAATAAGAGCAAATAGGGAGTCAGAAAGATTGAGGCCATCTCTTCCAGTAGCATCATTCCAGAGTACTGCAGCGCAAGGAATTTCAGAAACGTAAGTAGTAAATCTTGGCACTGTTCGAGGAGACTTAGGGAGGAAACTTCTATATGCCTCATTAGCCATTCCACATGTAGAAATGCTGTAAAATTACAGAGAAAGATGGGCAAGGTTCCAAGACCCAGTTGGACAAACAAAATATCTTTGTTTTCCAGACTTCATGTATGAATCTTATGGACGATACTTGGAAGAAATAAATAAACGGAGTAGCTCATATTTAGATTAAACAATTTAACCCGCAATAACTGATAAAGTGAATGACTTCTCTGTTGTCTTTTCAAATTTCTATTATTTTCTTCTTCTCCCACTGCATTTTTTTCCCTTTCCAAATGATGGTACAGAGTGAAAAAGGTTGAAGTAGCTGGTCCTATCCAACCAATAATGCGACGGCGAATTCATAAGGTGCACCAAACCACAAAAAACAGATTTCAATATTTCAGCAGGCTTACCTGAAACAAAGTTTCAAACTCCAGGCGGACACTCTCCGTATTTTCTTTCCCACGCCATCTCTTTGGCATATAGTGTGTATGCTGGACTACCACAGACATTGCCCCATGTGGATCCAGTACCAGAAGCTCATCTGTCACTGCAGCCCGGCTAATTGCTGTTATTGCTCCAAAAACAGCAGCATACCAGAACAAATTACGACCAAAAATCTGCAGTATATGAAACAAAGCTCCATAAAAATCAGGACAAACCTTATCCTATCCAAACTGATAAAAATAAGGTCTAAACTACATATTCACAGTGACAACGAAGATGCATTACATGGCCTTCCAGCAGAGATTCTTCCAGAAAAGCAATGATAATCAGAATAGCAGCAAAGCCACCAGCAACGAAAGAGATGAACTTTGCAATGATAGTTATAATAGGAGATGGGAATTGCTTTAGATAATCAGAAGCATGCATTACGCTGTTGTTGATTCGGTGTTTGAATAAATGGTCAACCTGAAACAGGAAGACAATAAGATGTAAGGGATATTGTATTGTGGAACCAAGACAACAGAAGGAAGAAAACCAAGACAACAGAAGGAAGAAAAGAGGCAACATCTCAAAAAAAGTTGGTGAGCAAAAAACCAAATCAAGGAAACATAGTGGTAGTAATCAATACTTCCCAAACAAGATTAATGAAGAGAAACTCCCAAAGCAACCAGTCTTTGAACAGCACAACAAATAATGTGCACAAAAGTTTACCCATGAACCTTATGAGTTATCAATATATGGTCATATGTGCTTGTATATATTTAATGTGCACAAAACTGAGAATTTACCCTTTATGTTGGAAAACAAAAAGGTTAATTCAGGAGTTTTTTCTGCTTAAATTTAAAAAATTCAGAAATGCTTTAGTCACACTCGCATATAAGCTCAAATATTGCAGTCTATATGTTGGTGTTTAGGTCAAGTAAAAACAAGTTATGGTCCCAATTGAAAAAAAAAAATTCTCCATCTTTTGTAGAAAAAACTTTGATCCTCACGCAACTAATGCAGTTTGAATTACCATATCCCACCAACGAAGACTTCTGAATGAGAAACAAAATCAAGCCAGAGCTTAGACACAAATAACAGATTCAAGTCTAATCTATCTAGCAGCAGTAGCACGAGCACGTGAAACAAGGGGAAATAAAGATACCTCATTAAATTCTCTAAATATCCACTTAGAGAGATTTGACCACCTTTGAGATGATGCAGTGCTTGGATGGTTATAGAATTGTTCAGCATGCCTCAGAAAAAGATACACGAGCATGAAGATGACAAGAAACGGAGAAAGAAGAAGCATTGCAAGCCCAACTACCATAAGCCTAGTCTTCAATGTTTTAGGATTGGAAACGAAATCCCTCCGAACACAAAAGTTTCTGCCATAAAGGTATAAGAAATCAGTCTTTGGAGTAAATCCAGAACTCTCGTGAAGAAACTTATAGTACATAGTTTACTCGAAACTACCAATCATCTGTGGATGTCTATGGGACACAGACATACAGACACACTCTGGACACGTGTCGAAGACACCCAAATATGTGTCAAACATTTTCTGTATATTTTTCAATGGGACATGTTTGGACACATTGGGTGCCTGTCAGGATGTCAAATTTGAAATCCAAAATTCTGTGGATGTCTCGAAATTGCAATTAGTGCATTTTAATGGATACTTATTTGTGATAAATAATTTTCCCATACCATTCTAGAATTTACTAACAAAAATCCCTACATATATGTACTCTTTTCTTATTCAAAGTGTACTTGTCGGCCTGTCCTAATTTTAGAGATACACGGACAAATGTCTGTGCATCTTCGATTACAAAACATTTACAAGGCTACACCTGTACTCATGGAAAATGCAACACACCTGTCAAACATACTCTGTAGTATACACCAATTTAAGGTCCATTCTAATGTCTTCGTCAGCGTCAGGCGGTAACGTGTACCATTGGGCCCAAATTTGACAGTCGGCCCAGCACCTGGGACCCAATGAGAGATTGGAAAAGCAAGTACCCCTTTGTTCAGCATTCCAATTAAGTAGTTCTCTTTGCGCATCAAACGCATCACCACATCGTGAGCAGAAAGATCCTTGACTACACAGAGTTGCTGTGAACTTTGTAACTGAACAACCTTTTCAAGAATGGACGCCCATGGCATGGTCTGAATTTCATTATCAGTGACGCAGAGACTGCAAAGAGACATTATAAACTTGCTTATTGCTTACAAAATAAAAAAAGAAACTTGCTCTACCATTCAGTAACAAAATGCTACTAAAACTATTAGCACTCCCCCGCACTGTAACACGAGGGAAAAGATGCTATTGACAAAATAGTCTCCAATGCTCTGACATACCTGTTGTAGTAAAACTGACGGATTTTTAAAGTGTCTTTCAGCTGTGCAAAGAACCTTAAAAAACAGAAGATCCAGTAGATAGAAAATATTCCCAAATACCCAACAATAATAGCTTTTGAAAGCGTCAGAGGGACTAAAGGATGCTGATGAAGAGCTTCCTTAGCCAGATCACAGGGCTTAATCCTATCAACTGCATCCATAACTGCATCCATCCCACATTTTGCATTGCGAAGACCATTCCAATCGACAAATAACAAGAAAAACCCTGAGAAACATATGGTAAAAGCTAGGCTCAGGAGCTCTACTATCCATTTTATGATAATGCACCAAAGCCCTTTTTCACAATAATAGCTGTAAAGCCTCTCAAAAAACAGATCCAAATCCGCTATTGGCTCCACATTCAAGCTTTCACCATTAAGTAGCCCAGAAGGGCTTTCACTACCAGGACTTGGAGCTCTTCGGTAGTCTGACAATTCAATCCCAGGATGCACATCATCAAGCAGTCCAGTTGTTAAAGATGATTCACCACGCCATTTCCATTTAAATATGTTAAGAGCATTAACACCCTTTGCCCCACTGAACATCATTTACAAACACTGGCAGCAGGAGAACACAGCCAGTCCATTCCACGACGTGCATGAATGATTATGGAATGGGCTGCAAGGAGGAAGAACAAATGCTTATTAACTCTGTAATTCAAAATCTGCTTCATCACTGTTAGTATTATTGGCATTTTCCTGATACCGACAAAACCATTAAAATCTGCACTTTATCTTTTTCCATTAGGTTTGGGAGGTAGATGTTTATTTTTGGGTCTAGATACTCCACCTGGTGGTTGAAGTGTTGAGGAGAAGTCAGTGCTCATGCCTTGGTTTGAATTTGGATCACAAAAGGTATAATCATGCATTTCATGTTTGCATTTAGATTGAATTCGATCCCTCATATTTTCTAGAGTTTAAATTTTTCATTGTGCATGTTTTGGGAATCTTGGATTAGCATTTTTAACTTAGCCTTTGTGGTTCATGAAATGATATTTTTCCTAAGGCTTTGAGTGTGTTTATGGACGTAGGTGGGAGAGGCAAATTTTTCTAAGGCATGAACCATTTGAAACCAAATCATAGACTAGCGCTACCTTTGCTCTTGCTAGCGCTGCGTGATGTCATGCAGCACTACCTTGGTGCCGGTAGCGCTGCGCTAGCTCTATGCAAGGGGTCGAAGAGCGCTTCCTTGGCACTACCTTGCACCTGCTAGCGCAATGCTTTATTCTAGGTAAGTCTTGCATTGCGCTTCCTTGGCGCAACCTTGCTTAGGTGTTACATATTGATGGTCCAATCTAGGGCTCTGTATCTAACACTATATAAGTGTATTTTTCACTCTTTAAGGGTACACCTATTGCATTAGCCCACTTTTAGAGAGAGAAACATTTCTCCTCTTATATCCACGTGGTTTTGTGAATTAAAATGATTTAAACTTTGTGTTTGATCATTTTATTTGTTAATCTAGTGCAATACTTTAATATTCCATGTACTTGCTCTAAATTGATTGTTTGTCCAAATTCAGATTTTCATTCCATACATTGGTGCCTTCATTCTATTTGGCCGGATGGTTCCAGAGCCGGTTTGAACCGGAGATCGAGGTGATGATTCTCGTGGAGTCCATGAAATCAAAGAAGAGTACGGGGTACTACATTCAGAGGTCGAGTTAGGTGTTGCAAGGGGCTTGTGGCTGTGGGTAAATACCTAATCGTTATCTTTTGTAAACCTTTTGATTTATGGAAAATTAAGTACAAATAGGCTGCAGTTTTATGCTTACGATGGGTTGACCTTAAGTAGTTTCCATCTATATCTCCCTGTTCGTGTTCTTTAGTATTATTGTTATTTCCGTTAATTGTTGAGTTGAATGATTTAGCTTGGAACATGAATGGTTGATTTGAAGCGATGATTGGCTTCATTTCTAATTGGCCGTTTATTCACCCACTCTAGGGCTCTTCATACCATGAAGACCGGTAGAGTAAGTACATAGACACAGATTTTCAACACTGACGTCAAAAAACCGTCTAAGAGCACACTGGTTGCTCAATTCAAACTTCAAAACCCTTTAGCTTTGTTGGGTGAGTCAAAACCAAACTTTAGAAATTAGCAACCCCAATGAAAACATTCTCCAATATGTAAACCTATAAATAATACTGTGTCCAATATCTTACAGGGTAAGAGTTAGATAGCTTGATATACATTGTTAGGCCCATTTTATAACATCTTAATCTTTTGGGACTACTAATAAATTAACACGGCGTCATGGCTCAGGTTGAAGAGGTCTTGCGTTGAAGTTTCTCTATAAATAATGCTGGCGTCCATATATTTAACAGCATAACAGTTACATAAATTATTGGACCCATTTCTTAACAACTTCAGCTTTTGGGACTACTGGTAACTTACAGTAACAACAAACTGAAAATTTTCCACTTCCATATTTAGAGCATAGATACTAAAACCCATTATAAATATATGTCGGATTATGTATGTGAGGCATCTCCAAGAGATAGACTATTTTAAACAACCCTGCGTAATACATGTCATAGAATCAAATGCAAATATATTCAGAGAACCGAACCACTTTTGTCCTCGCAATTACAACTTTTTACCAGAAAATAAGACCATAGTAAATTTCAAGTGTGGAGGAGTATGCCGCTGAAAGATGATTTGTTTGTCACCCAAGCATAATGTCACATTTCCTGGAGATTGGACGGAAATTGGCTAGCCAGGTTCTACCAGGTGCACAATTATAGAAATACCTTTGCATTAATTGCAGTAACAATCTTTGTAAGCTTTAAGTAAGGCTATCAATTCTACCACTAGAGCCGCAGTGAAATTCGTAGTTCCTCCTCTATAATCCTGAAATAGAGAAAATTATTGAATGCAAGCCCGTTCCCGAGATGCACTTTTTAAAATTGGAACAGAAAACATGAATATTAACAAGATACAAATCGCAAGAGTTGTTTTAGAAACTATAAAAGTTTAGAATCCAAAATTTGCTAGGAGTACGGAGTACCCATCTACATTCTGTAAGATAGAATAGATGAGATAAATTTCTCAAGGATACAGGGCCTTTAAACAGATGAGATGAAGGCAAAGCGAACTACAACTGAATCAAATCGCTGACTTCTAATATTTCTGGTTGAATAGTCCAGGCTCAATTAGTCAACAATGACTTAGGGCTAAATCGTTATAATTACCATGTTAAGTTCAATAATGAGTGTTAATGGAGACGGAGCAGAATGGAAAGTGCAATGAAATACAAAAGGAAAAAGGGAGAGTGAGAAGCTCTAAAGGGATCTTGATTATCTCGAACAGATCACAAGTCATAACCACTATTCGATGAAGTTAGGGTTCTTAAAGTTACAAAAGTTCCAGACCTTAAAAGAGTGCTTGATCATCTCGTAGAAAATAAGTCATAACCACGAAGTTAGGGTTCTTAAAGTTCTTGTGTATCTAAGAGTTGAGAAGCCTCAAATATTTACAATGTCGCCACACAAATCCAATACAGAGTGCTGGTAAAAGTACCAGCTTCTAAAGCTTCAATAGACCAATTCATACTAGAAATTTTTGTTACCTATCAAATTAATATGACAGGCATTACATTGTACACGCTCTGGCCCTGCGGATAGCATGTGCGCCATATGGTTTGTCTAGTGTTTCCAAATTTTAGGTCTAGATAAAATATGAGAAAACTAAGTACCAGTCGGTGTCTATTGCCACAAATTTAACATATGGAAAACTGAAACACCTGCCTGAGACTAGTCATAGCAACCACTTGAGCCTTTGATGATAATAATAAAAAAAAAAAACCACTTGAGCCAATGCCCCAGTACTAAGGCTAGAAAACTAAAAGCAAACAACTAGTATTGCATCTTAGCACAATTACTAACCAGCTAAAATCAGGAGCTAATTTCCCTACTACAAGTCAACCTAAATACCCATAAGCAATCATCAATACCTTAATCAACCAGAACGGCAGATAAAATACAACTAAAAACGATGTAAAATAATATGAAGTACAACTATTCGGAAGCCGAAACAAATAATTGCAGTAGAAAAGGGGAAATTTACCAGCAACCCAAAAAAAGTTAGGGTCGATGAAGAGAAGGGCTGCCCACAAGACTTCAACTTTGGGACTTTTTCAAGAAACCCAGTAAATAATCGCTGCCCCCAATTCCAAAACTCGGAGAAATCAGAAGATTTAGAAGATCAAAAAAAAAAAAAAGAAGGGGCGAATAAGACAGGGGAGATGAGAACGAAGAAGAGAGAGAAAAAGAGATGAGAGGAGAAGGGTTTTGATTGCGTGGAAGAAAGAGGAATTTTTTGCGCTGTGGAAGTCTTTATTAATTCTAGGAGGAAACGTTTCGGTGTTCTTGGGGTTC
Source organism: Gaultheria prostrata (assembly GCA_036023075.1). NCBI lineage: Eukaryota > Viridiplantae > Streptophyta > Magnoliopsida > Ericales > Ericaceae > Gaultheria > Gaultheria prostrata. Next base: position 30,781 of record JAXBDA010000892.1, read on the forward strand.
TCTCTCCTCTTTTCTATCGGTTTTTTAAGGGAAGAAGAAGAAGAGGAGACGTGGAGAGAGGTATTTACTTCTCTCTCTCTCTCTCTCTCTCTCTCTCTCTAACACGCCGACCAGGAAGAAGTTCTACCGCCGCTACAACGGGTAATTTTGGTTTTTCACATCCATTGGATTAACCGGGTATTAAGCCAATGGGCCTTGATGGGCCTATCCAGTGACCGTCCATTTGGACCCAAAAAAAAGTTTGGCTTGCGTGAATAAACGATGGGCCTGGATCCACCTTTTGCAAAATGGACCGGACAGTCTGATTCTTTTTGCGACGAAGGTGGAAATGACAAAATACAGTTTTGTTTAGAGAATGAAAATTCATCAATCATATGCTACTGGACGTGGGGTTGCACACCACGTACTGTGTACATGCGGACCGTTCGTTACTTGGATGGACGGCTTAGATTTCATCTTGCACGCACAACAACAAACGGTTCTTCATGCTCAACGATTTGGTCCTAAAAGTTCTTAATACATTCCCTCCGTTTGTGTTTTTTTTAATTCATTTTGGGAACTTCAATTATTTATGAGGACATCTTAATTATACCTTGAAAAGCACGAATTTCCAATTTTACTCCTCAATTATGCGTTATGGGGACAACACGATTAGTAATTGACAAACACATAAAAAAAAAGATGTTTGTGGATCAACAAACATGGACGTTTTTCGACACTCTAATTCAGCATAAATCCAGCAAAATTGTTTTCCATTTTATAATACTAGCATTTTCCCCCAACGGTCTAAAACATAACACTGCCCAAGGCCTCATCGCAGTGGATCCCAACGCTTCCCGCGAGAACCATTTGGCGGCAATACTGACGTGGCATCGCAACACGTAGGCCTCCACCTCAGCTCTCCCGCCAAAAACCCTAGCTATACATTACCCTCCTCCTCCTCCTCCTCTCACTCCTCAACCCACTTTCCGCTACCCACTTTCTCTCTCATCAGAACAATGGATTCCTCTTCCGATTCAAAACCCTACGATTCATTCAAGTCCAAGAAGATATTACACTCCTCGCCTTCACAAAAACCCTCACCATCCAAAGAAATTGCGAAATCTGTCTCGGATCAGAGCCCATGGAGCTCCAAAACCCCCGAGAAGCAGCCGGATCACCCGCGCCGAACCCGGAACAGGCGGGCCGCGTTTTCGTTGAAAGAAGTGAGAGAGGAGGCGGCGAAGCTACAGGTATCGGAGCAAGACAGGATCCATCGAGCCGACTCGGTTGAGTCTTCCGGGCTGGAGATCGGATCTGGGTCCGGTGATAAGGTGATTGGGAAACCTAAGAAGAAGGTTGACGGTTCGGTAAAGCTTCCGGAAAAGTAAGTTTTTTGAGAATTTGACAAAAAAAATTTACTTCATGATATGCTTGTTGAGATTTTATTTGGGTTGTGTCTGTTTTGTCAGTTTTAGTGATTTTATGGCCTCGATGGTGCTTAATGTTTAGAAACGGATTTATGTAGTTGATTCCAATTGATTGTAACTTAAGGCTCTGTTTGGCTTGGTTTGGTTTGGCTAGAAGTGTTAGCTAAACAAGTGTGAAGTGTAGATTCAGCGTTCTTAGGTGGGATGTGGGGCTAGATAATGAATCTGGTCCATATGTTTTGACATGTTCTAAATCTTGGGTATTTTTCCTGATTAAGTTTAGCTCGCAGCATTGTTGTGTTTGTATAGATCTTAGATTGTAGGAATCTGTTGATCCGAGAGATATTGAGTGCTGTTTGTCTGACAATGTTTGGCATTGTCTTTATTTGGTGATTTTATTTTGCCTACGGTCATAGATCGGCTGAAAAACATTCTGGGTTCGGGCAGGCGAATTTGATTCGCCCCCTCTTATTTCTTGAATTAGTATCGTGGTTCTCTCGTTTAACTAGACCAACCTAGGAGAACTATTTGTAGCTTGATTGAAATTGCTTAATTTTGTTTTTTTAGAGCATCGGGCCATGGTTTTTTTGTGGATTTCTCATGATTAGGTTGAATTTGTTTTCAGGTATGAGATGTTAGGTAAGTTCTTTGATAGCTTGGATAGTTCAATTCGGCTGCTTCAGTTGAAGCGCTCTGCGTCCACGTTTACAAATATTAGTCCCAAAGTCGAGTATTTGACGGACAGGTAAAGGCTTAATATGGGCAAAATGTGCACTGTTCTAATTTTTGAGGTTATTTAGTTTATCTGGTCCATTAACTTACTCTGTTGATCTAAATTTTTAGGAGATTCTCCCACTCACACTTGGCACAGCTGAAGTTTATTTTACCAGAAGTGATTGAGATGAAGAAAGTGCTTGTACATGATGAGCGAACTTGTTGTATGAAGCCAGATCTTCATGTCACAATGAATGTTGATGCTGTTAAGAATGAAGGGAAGCTGAAATCCGCGAATGGGAATTCACATATGAGGAAGGTCTTCCACAGTAGACTCTTGGATTTCTTTAAAGCGCATCCAGAGGTATATACCTATTTTCTCTGAAGTACTTCAATTCGAACCCTTCAAATTGATGTTTTGCACATGTAAATTGTAAGGTCACTTCACTCCCCTAAACTTAGCAGTACACGATGCTGCTTTGGATGCAGATAGCCAGGTGACGGTTTGTCAAAGTTGCCGTTTAGTTTTATCTACTTCTGGGCACTTGTTTTCACTGAGTAGAATATCTTTGGTTTTTATTACAAACATAATTGTGTATTGTGCGGCTTGTGCCACTAAAGAAGACAATATCAGCTACCGTTGTGTCATGGATGGTTTGAGCGGTATCCTGTTACCTTTCCTAGACACTTGAGCATATGTACTCCTTTTGGTCATCCCTCTGCACAGACCTTTGTGTGTGTTAACTGATCTCCCAGCTCATCATGAATGATGGTGCTCAGTGGCGGAGCCACTATAGGTCCAGCGTGGGTCTTTGCCCACACTGGAGTTTAGGGAGTTGTTTTTTTTTTTTTTTTTTTTGCATGTAGAAAAATGTATTAGAAATTTCACGGGCATATCATATTTTTTATACGAAATACTAATTAGTCGAATTAGAAATCCCTCAACTAACTCGAACTACAGACCTCCCCTTGGAATCCAAAGGGTACACCCAAACAGGCTAGGAGGCACATTTGTCGATAAAATGTAAATCAAGAGAGGCTCCTTTCAAATAAAAATCAAGGCATGTTAGATTCTTAAAAAAGTGTAAGTTTTTTTACAGTACAAAGTACCGGTGTTTATGGTTTAATTGTGCCCTCACTAGTGTGATTTTCTGGTTACGCCACTGATGGTGCTGTTAAACAACTGGGAACATAGAAGTTAGAACGCCTCAAAACTTAGAGCATTCAAGAGCATGTGATGTCTATTTGCCACCGGCCCACAGCTACTTCCTAACAGCCTTAACCTGAAATTTGTGGACCAAAGAAAGTTTGCTTTGAGTTCTAAGACCGACTCTGTAAATATCTGCAGTTGACGTCTCTGCTGTAGTTATGAAGATGTTAGTTATTATTACTAGTATGTTGTTTTGCCCATCGTCTCCTTTTTCTTGAAAATAGCCTGTGCACTTAACAATGCTGTTTGAATTTAGGGGGAAGTTCCCGAGGAAACTCTACCGGAGCCATTCAATAAGTCAAAGCTAGATATCCATACCAGCACAAGCAATGCTTCTGCCTCATCTTTGATTGGTGAGACATCAACTGAAGTACTTTCAGAACAACAGCCAGCAGCAGCAACTCATCTATCTCCTACTTTCCGGAAGCGCTTCTCACAAAAAGTTTCACGCAATGCTACAACAAATGCAAACCAAGAAAATGGCACTGTGTCTCTGCAACCTTCAGCTCTCCCTGTTTCAGAGCTAGATGTTGATCAGAGTTCCAATGAAGGAAATATCAGTGCATCTTCTGCTCCGTCCATCAGTAAATTCTCCTTGAACCCACCCACAAGTGACAAATGTTCATCACTTGGGGCTTCCCTAACAAGTGTACCACCGTCTCATCCACACACGACTCCACTAAAAAAGAGAGATTTGGAAAATGAAACCTCGTCTTCTGTTGGAACAACTACCATTGAAGGAACTCCTGCGAAACTCGTTTCAACTCCATTGAGGCTGATGAGCGCCACACCTGCAGTCCGACCACCAAAGAGGAGTTATATGAGCCCAGATGACTATTCAGTGACCTCACAAAACAAATTAATTAGACGGCCACTCCGTAACAGATCACTGAAATTTGACAGTCCAGTGAAAAATGCCGAAGAAAAGGATGAAGTGAATCATGTCAGAGGATTGTCAGTTGACAACGATATTTTTGATATTCTTCCTGAGAAACTTCTGGAATCGGTAAGCCCACAATGGATTTGCTAGCCTTCAATCCTTTTCATGACACTACTTCTATTTTGCATGGACTGTGACTACTTCCACTGATAACACAAAAATTGTCGATGGGTTATCTCCTTTATTTGGGCTGATTGTCAAAGACTCAAAATTGGTTTCTGACAAAGGAAAATTGTACTGTGTCCTGCAACCATTTTACCCATTGATGACTTGGTAGCACAGAAAGACAGCCCCTTTGTTATCCTCATTTTTTATGAGAAGTTGTTTTGATGAAAATTCCATTTTCTTGCTCTGAACAATTTATTTTCTTGTATTTTTTTATCCTCCTTGGGTGGCACATTGTCATGTCGATATTCCACAGGCAACATATTCGCACAACTAACTCCATTGCCACTGCAGATTAGAGAGAAAGAGCGGAAAGCAATAGAGGAGAGGGATCCAGCCATCTCTCAAGCCAAGAGGCGGCAAAAGATTATTGCCAGTTTACCTAAACTCTTCGACATGATCCGTTTCTTGTTTCAGTCAATCAAGCGTTCTGTTGTCACGAAGGAGGAGTTTATGCACCGAATAGTGGCCAACCACCTAGATATTGTAGATAGAAGTAAGCCTTCATGTTATTATCAAACATAGTAAATCCCTATGATGTTGTTGCCAAAGCTCTTGCTGAGCTAACTTCTATTATATCCTTGTTTTCACAGGAGAAGTTGAAGAGCAACTTAAACTTTTGCAAGAACTGGCTCCTGAATGGATTTATGAAAAGTTGGCATCTAGCGGGGATCTTCTCATATGGTAAGCTTTTTATCTGTGATTTATGTGTTTTGTTTGCTTAAGCTGAAATTCCGTTAAAAAAAGCCTTTTATCTGTGATTTATGTGTTTTGTTTGCTTAAGCTGAAATTCCGTTAAAAAAAGCACGTGTGAAACTCCGTTAAACTTTTTGCAGCATCAACAATATGTTTAGTCCGGACTCAATGCGTGCGAGACTTGTGGAAGCGAAGTGAGAGAACAATCAATGGAGCCTTAAAGTCAGAGAAAATATCAATTGAATTCAACATTACAAGCTGTTCAAAGAAGCAGACTATATTGCTCAAGATGCTCTCAACACTCTAACCCTGTTTGTATATATTTCAGTTAATTTGTGAATTGCATAATCCCTTGTCCCTTTTGATCTTTTCATTTGAATGAAGTCAGGCAACGGAGGATTTAGCATTTAGCGTGAATTTCTACACGTTATTTATGCCCCTTTGATTTATGGACTACCATGTGAGGCTGGCCCATGAGCTGAGTGTGTCATTGCTGCATTGGACTTCATTTTAATTTTCGGACTGAATGCGACAGGGAGAGCGGTACGAGATCTCTGTTTAATTAGAAAGTGCACACACACCATCTGCATAGTGTGTGTGCACAGTGCACTTAAACACAGGATTATTGCTTTGTGGAGAGCCAGGTATTTTTGGGGGGGATGAGGAGTTTTGAGTTCTAACTTAATAATTCCGTACGTTAATGCTCATTCTTCTTTTCTTACCGTTTATTTTCCTTCTCTCACGAGGATAAAATTTTCAAAACTTTTCACCATCACAATAAATAAAAACCATATATCGGAAAGAATTATTAGCTTTAAAAAAATGTTTAAAAACCTTCAAGCTTAATACATTTTCGGCTGTCATTGTCCAATAAGTTTAAAATGTAAATAAATGCTCATAATCTTTTTAGGTAATTTTTTTTTTTTTTTTGGAATCAAACTAATAGATCCCGTGTGTGTGTGTGTGTAATAACTATATCATATGGGCTAGAATAAATCTCACCTTTCACATAATTGCCACTAGCAGTTTTACACTCCCTATGTATAAAAAAAAAAAAAAGAATAAAAAACCCCACCCCCACTTCCGAGTGCAATTTTGTTCACCCTCCATGAAAGAGCGTGAACAAAACCCTCCATCCAATTGATTGAAATGGTGTAGGTTCCGCATCTGCATTATAGTTTTTGATAGGAATGATATCACTTTTGGTGGGACCTACACTGTTTCAACTAATTAGAGAGGATTTGTTCACCTCTTTTAGGGGTGAACAAAATTAAATTCCACTTTTCCAAACCATCACCTTCCATGAAAATACATTAGAATAGAATTACTTAGTGGAAATTGTTGGGTCTTCTGCCATGGTCTTCTACGGTCCTACCTCATCTTTGGCCATGATTTGATGTCAGGACTTAGGACGTACTCCATCCGTCCCTTTTTAAATGATCCATATGGGAATACGTGTAATTTCAAACCCTTAAAAAACATATTTCTCTATAAAATCTTTTACTGTAATTTTTTTAATACCAAATTAAAGTGTTCATTGAGTACTTTAATTTGGTGTAAAAAAAAATAAAAAATGTTCTACGGAGGTGCCTTTTTTAACGTCCACAAAAATACACGTTTCCCAAGCGGATCACTTAAAAAGGGACGGAGGGAGTAGCAAATAGCGATAAGTCTATGTAGCAGCGTTGCAAGTTTAGTGGTTCTCTCTCCTGTTTAGTGGGTTCTCTCTCTAAACATCTACGAATTTTTTTCCACTAAGGGGAAACCTCTGGCCGGTTTAGAAAACTCGAGCGATGCACGCCCAACTCACACTCCCATGGACACTCACAAGTGCCTAAATTCTAGGGTACTTTATGAAAGTGTCTAAACCTAAATCTTAGAATACCATATGAAAGAGCCCAAAATTCTAGGGTATCCTATGAAAGTACCTAAACCACTAAAATCATATCATAGGAAAGTGCACCCTTAACCTAAACCTAAACCCTAGGGTACCCTATAAAAGTGCCTAAATCTAAACCCTAGGGTACCCTAAGTGCCTAAACAATTTAAACCCTATCATAGGAAAGTGTACCCTAAACCTAAACCCTACGGTACCCTATGACTAGGGTACCCTATGAAAGTGCATAAACCTAAACTCTATGGTTTCCTATGAAAAAACCTAAAATCCTAGTGTTACCCTATGAAAGTGCCTAAACCACTAAAACCCTATAATAAGAAAGTGCACCCTAAACCTAAACCCAAACCCAAAAAAGAGTGACTTACTTTAATGGTAATTAAAAAAAATGGCTTACCTTAGCGGTAATTAGGTTTCTCTTTCTTAGACCTAGAGGTAAAATCTTCCATCATTAATATGTTTCTATGTCAAAAAAAAATTGTGCAACCGTGACGAGACTTGTACCTGTTAGGAGTACTATATAACAAACCTGGAATTCCAGATATCGTATATAATTACAAATATCTAACATCAGAAATTCTTTTGATAATCAATGTAATCTGCGTTGGAAATTTCCATTGATTTTTTCTTTGCTTTATATCATTAGTAGATGTAAATTAAACACAGGATTATTGCTTTGCGGAGAGCCTCTTTTTTTTTTTTTTTTGGGATGACGAGTTTTGAGTTCTAACTTAATTCCGTAGGTTAATTGGCTCATTCTTCTTATTTACCGTTTATTTTCCTTCTCTCACAAGGATAAATTATTTCAAAACTTTCAACTATGACAATAAAATGGAAATGCTAACGGATGCAACATTATACCTGTGAAGGATGCAAAAAAATACACTTGTGGGTCCAAGTTATACTTTAAAAGTATTTTATAGTACAAGTGGGACCTAATAAGTGTACTTTTTTACACCCTTAACGGGTGCAATGGTGCACCCGTTAACAAGACCCTAAATAAAAACCATCGATATCGGAAGCATTATCGTCTTTAAAAACCTTCAAGCTTAATACATTTTAGACTGTCATCGTCCAATAAGTTTTCTTTTTTGGTCATTTGTCATTCCTAATCTATTACATCATGGGGGAGGGGCAACTGAGACTCGATCCCGGGATGCAGTGTGGGGCATCCAAGAGCTCTACCGCATGAGTTAGTCACCACTTGCATCGTCCAATAAGTTTAAAATGTGAATAAATGCTCATAATCTGCATTGTCCAATAAGTTTAAAATGTGAATAAATTCTCATAATCTTTTTAGGTAAGACTTTTTTTTTTTTTTTTTTTTCTGGAATCAAAGTTAGGTCCCTCGTGTGTGTGCATATATATCATATGGACTAAATTTTTTGATTTTTTTCACAAAACAACGAGAGAGCAATGCTAAAAACTTGGTTGGATTGCATAGGAAACTCTTACAGTTAATACGGTTAAGTAACGCACTAACTATTGATTAATAATATTCCTTAACTATTGATTAGTAATATTCCTGTAAATTGTATACTAGACTAGGAGTATATCGCAATGCAAAAAACACAAGGCTAATCTTATTTACCAGCCGCGTAGCATAAAGCAAAAACCATGGCTATCTTTTATTTTACAAATACAGTAACATAAGCTCACGATCCAAACGAAATGCAAAAGGGACTACTAAAATAGCACCACATAAGTTGTAATCTCGGCTTTTACTCATTAACATCTATATGCAACTCACTAGAACCAGAAGCAGCAATCTCATTTTCTGGTGCAGAAAGAATAGATGGGGTGTCCTTTTGCATCATGACAGTGCGCCACTCATCGATATATGCTGCTTGATTGCCACTTAAGCACGGCAGTTGATGGTGCCCAAGGATTTCCAGAATCTCTTCTGTTTCACCCAAAAGACGAGCTACGTGTTCGATACTCTTCTCCCTTTCTTCTATGGCGCTGCAATAACATTTCCGAATAATAACACGCGGTAGATTAGAAAGGCAAGCTCCCAAAATATCTGCAATCATGATGGATAATTGCTCAAACAAGCTCCCATCCGTGTGGCCTTCTGTATTGCCTCCATAGTCCTTCAGTATGGTTTGACTAATTCTGTACATTGAATTAGCTGCTAGAACTTTGGGACCTCCAGTCACACCATTTTGGAACTCAGTGGCAGCCTTTTCAGCAACAGCAAGTAGAGTTTGAAGAGTCTCCTCAACGGATATTCCCTTGAGAGGTAGTTGCCTGAGATCCTTATCCAGCCACTTGCGATAAAATTCAATACTTGCCCACGCGACATCTGCTTCACGTTTCATGTTCAATACATCATCTCCTTTGGAACTGAAGCTTTCCTCCACAAGGTCAGCATATGAAAGGCCTTCACCCACACTACTTATCAGCCGGTTCACCCTATGATTTTCAATATTGGGAAGTGCAACGGCAATCGCGGTTAACGTCACCACCGGCAGAGACCAGCAATTCGAAACCTGGCTACTGTCAAAATCTGCTACCCCCTTGAAGTTGCCGTTCGATTTCACTAATAGCTCCTTGAGATTTTTTGGTTGCTGATTCTGACCCTTGCGAATCTCTTTATTCATTTGAAGACACATATTCTTCAGAATTCTGTTCGGCAGTTTTGCCTCACCTTCGAGGAGCAGAACATAATCATTAAGATCCAACTCTGGACCTGAAATTCCTTGCTCTGAACTTCCATGACCAGTTGAGGCACTGGAGTCAAATATGAGTTTCTCTTTCAACCTTTTGCAGTAGTAGAAACATGAAAACAGTGGGAGTGTGATGATGATGGAGATTAACTGAACCAATTTGCTAGTTATCACAATCCCAATCTGAATACCAATGCACAAGTTCAGAACGAAAATTTTCACATCCTCAATGACTTTTTTGCATTTCAAATGCCGAACACGTAAGGGTAAGGGTACCTCTTTCCACTCAACCCACCTTTGAATCCAGTAGGTTTCTACTAGTTTGAACTCTTTGCGGTGGTTCTCGATGCATAGGTTTCTGCAGGTGAAACTAATGGCAGTAAACCATCTACATGCTGAGGCAATAGTACCCACAGCCATCCCAAAAAGCTGAATCGATGAAATAAATAAAATTGACCACCGATAACTAGTTGTCGTTGGATCACTGTTCTTTTCTAGTATAGTCGGTCTACCGTTCCACCCGGACAACAGTACTTTTGGCCGAATTTTAAATGACCCAATATTTAAAACCCATGTAAATTGTGTTGTGAGCAGACATATTGCGCCACAAGTAGCAGAGGTCACAGAACGTGCCATCACAAATTGGGAGCTACTGGTTTCAGTCATAACCCAATATTTCTCCACCACTTCTTTCAGTTGTTGATGTGTGAGCTTCCCAGGTTCCTCTAATTTTTCCCCATTAGAAATTGTCTTGTGCAATCCACCATACTTCAACTCCAAATCTTTTTTAGTGGTGGGAACCGTCAAAACCGAAAAAGTCAATGTCACAAACAAGAAAAGCATGCAAACAAGGACAATAGCCGTTACTACGCTTATATCGGGACCAATTGCTCCCGTAACTATTTGGATGCATTCGTTTACTGTAATGGTGATCACAAGAATACCCAAGGCAACAATGTTCATGAGAATTGCATTACTATCCAAGGAAGCAAAAGATGTTAGAAAGTTACCCATTATAGTAATCATGAAAACGGTACTGATAAGCTTTGGCTTTACCCTACTCTGTATTCCGTCCATACTTGAGGTAAGATCCACGGGGAGCTTGGTTGCCACGGCCAATACAGTGAGGGAAGCAGCATTCACGGTGAAAAACTTGCACGGGAACCAAAGCTTTTTCCGGCGGATTCCATGAATGACATCTCCGGCCATGGCAACGGAACAGACTAGAGATGCTGCAGCAATATAGATGCCAATCCATAGCATAGGTGACTCGTACTTGTCTTGCTGTTTTTGTGCTCCTTCGTAAATGTCACAGAGAAAATCTCCGGCCATGGCAACGGGACAGACTAGAGATGCTACTGCAATATAGATGGCGATGCGTAGCATAGGTGAATTGTATTTTTTTGGCCTCTGGTCTGCTGCTTTGCGGTACTCCCCATCGCAAGATTTGGATGTCATCTTGTCGGAGAAAACTTCCATTTCCTCCGCCCTTGCTATGATTGTAAGATATATTATATGGAGTGGTTTGCTTCCCTGAAGTAGGGGGGAACATTGTACGGCTTATCATAACTGTTTACTGGTGGTTGGTTGTCACTGGCACCTTCCTCTTCATTACCTCTCACCCTCAGCCCCACCTTATTGACTTCTCAGTCGTCACCTACAGTCGGATGGAACTTCACTCACCCATACGGACACGAAAAATTTGAGTTTTAGTAACAACATGTCACTAAAAATATATTGCTAAAAAGTATTGAGTGACATTTTTTTGTACTAAGCTGTCACTAATTACAGAATTAGTGACAACTCATTAAAAAGTTGTCACTAAATTCTTTAGCAATACACTTTTAGTGACAACCTTGTTGGTTGTCACTAAAGATCAATTTTTTGGGGGAGACTTAGGCAAAAATCCAAAACATTTGACATTTTTAAAGGAAAGAACAAGGAACTTTTGTAATCAAACATAAAGACAAAAAACATTTTACATTTTTAAAGGGAATGACAAGAACTTTTACAATCGAGCATGAAGACAAAAAAAAATTAGTGAAATGTCCCTAATTTTTAATATTTCTAATTTCGTACAGAAAATTTCAAAAAATCAACTCCTATCACCTGGCCGACCACCACCCCACCTCCGGCCAACCACTTCTAGCGACCAAAAAAATTAGTGAAATGTCACTAATTTCTAAAAAGTTCTAATTTTGTACAAAAAAAACCAACTCCTACCTCTAGGCTCTAGTCGGCCACCACCCCATATCCGGCCAACCACTTCTAGCGGCCCAAAAAGTTAGTGAGATTTCACTAATTTTTAAAAATTCTAATTTCGTACAGAAAATCTAAAAAAATCAACCAACTCGTCAACTACCAACGCCTGAAACTGGTGACAACTCACTAAACTTCATAAAAAGTTAAAGAGTTCAACAAAAAAGCTATTTCGAATTTAGTGACAACTCACTAATGATGATGGAGGTTAACCACTAATAAAAACACACGTAGTTTCCACTATTTTGTCTCATGCATCAACAGTTCAGAGACGAAGACGATGGTTTTGTTTTCTACTCCCTCCGTCCCATATTTGTTGTCCATTTTCACTATTCACTGCACCTCAAAAAATTAGTTATATCTTTCAACGTGTAATGTTGTATACATTCAATATGGATCTTGTTTTATAGTTCTCGATGAGTACTATTAAACAAAATTTTCAAAATTATAAAACACATTATAGATTGAAAGATATAAGTAATTGAAAAATGACACGCAAACCCGTAAATGGACAACAAATTCGGGACGGAGGAAGTATTTAATTGGGATTGGTCCCAAATTTATAGACTGTCAACGTGCCTTTTTTTATGGGACACAAATAATGTCGTTTATTCCAAAATTTTACGGAAAGCTATAAAAGAGAGATTACTGGGTGTTATAGTGTGTTTTACCTTGGGAGATGAGAAATCGAAGTCGTTTTTTCTTGAAGGGAGGCTGGGGGTTTTGCTGGGGAGAGACCAAGGTGGAGGAAAGATGTGCAGCAGAGGGAGAGAGAGAGGGTGAATGTGTTTTGTCATTTTGCTAAATTAATATCAAAAGCAAAGTCCTTATTTTACATTCTAAAGTTCCTTATTCTCCCCCTTTAAAAAAGATAAAATATGTATATTATAGTTATGTCTAATTTTCTCTTTTTTTTGTAGTGCCGACTCCATATTTGGTTGCTTATTTATTATTATGTCATTAAAAATAAAGACATTCAAGTTAAAGAAAAACAATATAATGTCAAACAAATCACAATCAAAATATAACACCGGAGTTTTGAGTTCTAGAGTCAAAATATTTTGACATGGAGTATCCTTCTACTTTTATGTCCTTAAGACTGTAAATGCCACACGTTTAGTTTATGACTAATTTAGGGAGATAAAAAGTTAATACAATGACGAAAAGATGAGACCCCAAATTGGTGCACTCTTTTTTTATTTCTAGATGGTTAGAGTATCTCCAACGGGGAGTCAGGTCTAGTTCTAGTTCCACTAAGCGGATTTTTTAGTTTTTTTGGGGCTTTTCATACTTACTATTCATTGATCCACTTAATAAGTTCATAGCAGTAGTCATCCAATTGAAATAGCTTCTCTAGGGCATCTTCTATTAGGGCTGCGCACAGTCCGAAATGAATTGATTCGAATTCTTAGGAATTTAAGGACCGAGCCACGAGTCACGGTTCGAATAAATTATACTCTAATTAATGTCCGGACCAAAAGTCATACGGTCGGGTTCTAAATCAATCCATAAGTCACGGTTCGATTCCGATTTTATTCACGTAGTACATATAAATTCCACTCGAGCACTCTTCACCCATTTTCCCTCTGGTTCTATAGCTAAAATCCTTGAAATCCAAATAAAAGAAAAGAAGTTCAAGTTGAAATATAAAGAGAACAAGTTCCAAATTCCAAACTCATTCCTAATAGTGCAGCAACCAACATCAAAGCATTACATTCCACTTACAATCCAAAGTTGAAGATCCAAACAACCAACATCTAATTATCCCCTTAACTTTTAATTTATACAAAATAAGTTACTCCGTAAAATAATTATAGGTAAAATAATTAACTTAATATTGCATACATATATATTTGTAATTTAAAAGTATAATACAAATATCTCATGGTCCGGTTATGATAATTCACAGTTCTAAAACAAAAAATTCCGATTACCAAACCATATCCCATGGTTTCCTAATTTTTGAGTCTGTGTCTATACCATTAGTCCACGGATCGGGACCATAACATACGGTTTGTTTCAGCTCGGTCCGATTTCGCGGTTCACCGGATTTTTGTGTAGCCCTATCTTTTATAAATACCTTCTCTTTGCCGTGAACTGACAGAGGTTCACATCAAATGTGGGTCTAGCCAAATTCTCTAACCAACATACAAAGCTCAATATATAGGGTTTTGTATGGAAATTCAATGTCAGTAGGTGGACTCACAATAACAGATTTTTGGGCCGGGTTTCTGGGTTAGTGAACAATAAATGGGCTGTTAAAATTAAAGGCCCAATTTTGAATACCGGTTCAACCTGGTAACTGGGTGGCCCAAGTATCTTAGACCAATGTTGCAGAGGCAACCCAGACCACTCAGCCTAGTCCTACTTGTATGGGCTCAAAGACTTGATTCAGCTTTATTGGGCTTTAATAACCTCCATCTTCAACCCAAATTTATTTTGATGGATTAAAATATCAATATTTATTCAATAAGGGAACTTGAAGAATGTTACTATTTACTTGTACTCTAACCGCATTTTCTATATCTGTTTTCATTTTTTTAATAACACTTTCAAAACTCAATCATCCCTCATTTTCTCTCCAAATAAATTCAAGATTGACCTTCTTTAAAGATATTTGTAAGAGTAGTATTTAATGGTACTAATTGTATGATTATTGGATCATAATGTTACAAATTATGCAAAATTTATTGTGTAGAAATACATGGAGAATATTCTTCAAATCAAATTAATTTATGGAGTCTCCATTCTCCATATTCATTTTGAAGAATGCAAATGAAGCATGGTTAGAGTGCTCTAATTCTTCATTTTGAATAAATGAAGGAATGGTTGGTGATGCTCTCAGGTGAGTTGCTACAACTTTCGGGATCTTCTCAGAAAAAACCACATCCTATGAATGTGTTGCACGATGAATTTCTCTTTTTGGGCTTATTATATTCTTAGTTAGCTTGTTTCTCGTTGCTCTGGGCTGTCTTTTATTTCTTGTAATGGCTCCATTTATATTTATGAAGTTCTTCTTTGATGCCAAGAAAGAAAAAAAAAATACAGAAGAAAAGCAAGTGAAAAAAATGATAAATCTCCATGTAAAGTAATACTAGAAAAAATGCCGTCCATGGCCAACCCACTCTTGATTTTATTTTATTTCTCTTTCCATAGTAGTTCGATTGCTTCATGACTTTCCTTTGTAGAGCCCATGAATTCAACGAAGCCAATCATGAGCCTCGCCATTACTTAATTATTTGTATGGCAACATAAATATATACTCCGACCAATAAGTACTTTTGATCATTGGATTCCATGTATGTTAAATTTGAAGCTACCAGCGGTACTAACTCTACTACCTGAGTTGGGTGGGATTCGGGATCCTGTAATGCACCCTGTAGTGCACATCCGAGCTATTCATCTCCTCAATCAATAGTTAACAAACATATTTAAATTTTCTAAACTATTGATTGCTTAGATGGATGATTCGCTAAAGCACTATAAAGAAAATTGCAGGATTTCCGTGGTTCTGCAAAGAAATAGCCATGGAGATATCATACTTCCACGATAAAGAGAATAGAATTGGGTATTTAAATTTTTTGGTACTTTGGAATATTGAATTGGCTATTTAATTACTTGTGTATTACTTTGCAAAATCGACTACTACGACTTGAGTATTGGATGTATAGCAAGTAACATAGGTAGAAAATTTACCTAAAACTCAAAATATGTGGTGACCCTCAACGCAGAGGTATTTGGGCAGGTGAAAGTTATGGGAAGAAAGTATTTTTGCAACGCAAACGGCTCAATTTGAGCATGGGCAAAACTAGTTGGTGTGGCGTGACACCCTGGTTCCGAGAAAAGTTTAATTTTAAACTAGTAATGTATAACGAACTTATCCGTATCCAAACAATTACATTTTTCAAAGACTTTCAAGACAATAGGAGAATTGAATCAAGCTTTATTTTTATTTTATTTTTTTTAAAAACCCAGCACGAAGCTTGACTTTACACTTATTTTTCTTAATGCTTTTATAAAAATATACAACAATAAAGTATACTCTCGTTAAACAGTGACACCCCCAAACTTAAATCTTATTTAGTTCCGTACAGCAGCGATTCGACAGCGTACACTGATCATGGATATCTGACAGCCAAAGCAAGCTCTCGCTGGATTTATATCTTTCTTTTCTTTTGGTTATGTTTTATGTTTTTCTCGTCTGTATGTTGTTGTTTTATTCTGTTGTCGTCGTTTCCGATAATTTGTAATAGCTTGTCCATTGGAAATTAAATTCTATTTCTTTCACCCCCAAAAAAAAGTGGGATCACTTTATTTAGCTTCACAAATGTTATGTCCAAATCAATTTGATGGAATTATTTCAAATGGGTCATCCATTTTCTCGCCCATCCACATTGACCTGGAGGAGAGAGGGAGAGAGAGAGAGAGAGAGAGAGACATGATCAAACTCCTCTCACTCATGACTATGGCGACTTAAGTCATCCTCGTAGATTACATGTTAATGAAAAGCCAGGCTGCTAAATCTACTCAAAGATTTATCTTGTTTCCCAACTCTGTTTTTCAAGAAAAAAAGAGAGAGAAGAAAGCAAAAGTGTAGTTATGGAATCCAAGTGCAGTAGAAATCTTATAAAATTGCCGCCCCCTGCTTTTTCCATATTATAGTTTTCTTTAATCATACTATGTAATAATCATATGCTCGGGATAATTTACACGCATCTCGATTAATCCCAGAATCCTGAAATTAATGATTGGACAAAACCCTCCAGTGGTTCCAAAATTTAAAATATTTGGACTCGTAAGATTCGATCGTGCAACTTCAAAAAATTATAAAAAAATAAACACTTAATTATTACTTTCTCATGTTCCTCTGACCAAGAAGTCCGGGTTTTCTTATGATATCACAAGTGTCCATGTATTGGAATTACTCAACAATGAATTGAGTGTGTCACCTTTTATTAGAGACTGTTGGGGAAATAAAAAAGTGGATGAAAATCATTTCCTTTTGTACTCATTATCCCACTCATTTTGTTCACTGTTTTTAATTTGTGTGTGGGTAAATGATGTATCATTTGCATCACTTGGCTAGGGCCTTGTTTGGATGAGCGTTTTCAATTTACACTAATTGATTAGGCTTTTCCTGTTTGGCTTTTTGAATGAGCTTTTCACATTTTTACCCGACAATAAAGTTAAAAACACCTAGGAAAGAATTTAAAGTACATCCGGTTGACCTTTGAATGTGAATTTCAAAAGCCCCAAATTCATTAAAATAAATCAATTCAATTTTGGGAAATGGTTTTAGAACTCCCTGCTTGCGCAGTATTCTTTTTTCTCTTATTAATTCATGTAAAACTATACAATTATCCTTCATAAATTATATTTTTCACACATGAGAAAAAGATAATGTTGTAAATTCACATGAATAAAAAAAAATGGAAGTAAGTTTGGATAAAAGGAGAGTGTAATATTTTTCTCATCTAAAAAATAAAAAGAGAAAAATAGTAGTTATTCAAGAGAACTGGTGGTATTTTTCAAGTTGACAGAATTTAAATCTTTATAGTTTTGGCTGACGGTCGAACTTCACCAATATCATGTTGAAGCTTTTACCTACTCCAGTTTCCTCCACTTTTTTTTTTTTTTATTTATTTTTTATTTATCGGCAGTATACATTTTGTCTAGCTAGTTTTTGGAAGATAACATTAAAAATGTCAGCGTATAATACCACTTAATGCTGAGTTTCCACTACGCTATTTTCGACATTCTTATACTATACTACAAGTTATCAAATCAATAAGTTATTCTTTTCACATACATCAACTGATTTGATAACTTATAGTCCGAGAACATAAAAATTACCGAAAACCCGTTATGAAAACTCAGCCTAAATCTTGACTTGAAAATCTCTTCATGGCATTGAGAGTCTTGAGACCGTTGCTATCATTTTCAAGTTTTCAACTTTGGCTGTATGGATCATTAATCATCATTATGAATAATTTTATTTCATGCTCAAAATAATAATCCAAAAAAAGTAAGGATATAGAATGGATAAAATGATGATTAATAGCTGTAAATAGCCTAATAAAGTGGGTGAGCTTTCTTATAAAACCTCCGACAAATTGAATCTTTTTTTGGGGTTAAAAGCAACAAGGAGAGGTGATCATTTTGGATTTGATCATTTTGCCCCTTCTCCTAAATTGTTTTGTTTTTAGCCCTTTATGACTAATAAATTTAACCCCCTTTTTTCCAAATGCTTCAAAAAACAATTAAAAAGAGAACAAAATGAGATATAAAACATGATTAGAAATCAATCACAATAATCACCTTAAGATCACACTGCTAATTTGCTTGAGATTCGATGGGGACAATGTTTGGTAGGTGTAGTGCAATAAATTAAGTAAACTGGAAAAACTATCATAAGGATTAGCCCATTAGATAGGGTTGGAGGGTGCCATGGTGTAGCCATATGAAGCATTAGCTGTTAGTGAACTAGGGGTGTTTTGGTAAAAATAATTTACTTGGATTATTTTTTTATTCTTATTCAAAATTTTTCCGCATTTTTTAGTTTTGCGTCGATTTTTTGTGAGTTATTAGTTTGTCTCGACAAGAGGAGTCTAAAAAGTAAAAAGTCATTAACCAAAATAATTTCCTCACCTCCTCGAGCTCCACCCCGCCTGCCCGTTTTTCTCTTCTCCCTTGAATCTTATCCGTTTCCCCTCCTCCCTCGGCTTAGCCCGGTGCTCGCGGGGTCCAATTTGGCGAAGAATCGAAGTAGGGGTGGCTAGGCCTTGCTCCTCTACAGAATAAGTCGTCAGCTCCGGCGCGGTGGTCCTGATGACATTTTTTCAGCCGGAGGTTTTTTTTTATTTTATTTCCTGTCTTTTCTTTTATTTTCGTGTCTTTTCATTTGGCCGCAATTGGAGGTCTTTTCTATCCTTTGTGGGGCTTTTCTCATCCCTGTTTGGATGTTATTTTGGAATCTACGATACTTGATTGTATATGCATTGATCTAAATTTGTGCCTCTCTTTAGGTGCTTAATTTCTATGTCGATAACCGGCTTTATTTGGCCGAACTCCGTATGTCGATTCTGCTCTGCAGTACGTGTTTGCATCTAGAGAATAGAGATTAGGTATCCTATTTTGATGTGATTTTGTTTATCTTGTTGGTTAGGTTGAGAATTAATTTCTTATCTTTGTATTTTCGATGATTTTCATTGTAAGTGTCGTCGGGTCTTTTTGAAATGATATATTGCCGTTGACTTGTCAAAAAAAAAAAAAAAAACTCATATACGTCCAAAATAGTAGGATGGGAAAACCCACCCCATTCAAAGCCCATCCATTTAAAAGGACAACAAACCCCCTGCCTATTTTCACTTATAATGAGAATACCCTTGAGGATATATAGTTCATTTTTTGGCCGAACCCTAGTGATGAGAATTCTTGCCTTATCTTAGATGGAGCCCAATAATTCCTCTTGAATGCCACTCAATGACCAGATAGTGCGATTGAATATTACACTCAGAATACAGTAAAAAGGGTATTGCAGGGCACAAAGAGGGGACAGTGGCAATTCAGGTGTAGGGGGTGTCAAACCTTTCAGCAATAAAGATGATGGTTGAAAAGGACCATATGAGAAAGAGAAAGGTTTGGAACAACAGCTACGATTGGCCCGGTCACTAAGGTCCTTCCAAGATTTGAAGTTCGAAACTTCAAAAGTATTATTAACTCTTTCAGGGGTCAGTCTAAACATTTTGCTCCAGTTTTAATTGGATTCCCTCTAGTGGACGGTGAAATTAGTCCCTAGTCCCATGATTAGCCGAGGTATGTGAAAACTACCTCAAATAGTTGAATTTAAATTTTTTCTTAAGGGTTTGGGATAAGATGCAGTTTCCACACCCCATGAAATCATGTTGTTGGCCACTAATGGCCTACTAAAAAGGAGGGCGAATATTGGACTGAAGTATTACCAGCTACTTAATTGCACTCGTGAAATTTAACATTTGACTCGAGGAATATTTATTCACACTCCCATTTAACCCCATAAAAAAAATAGCACATTGAGTAATGGTTCTAAAATGGCACTCTTCACAATTCGCAATCTATTTAAGGTGCAAATAGATTGCGAATTTGCCAGCGGTAAGTAGCCCCTTTTATAAGTGTGAGGTTGTGGGTTCGACTCTCATGAATGAGATGTCAACCCTTGTGGTTTGCTAACATTTAACTCCTAACACTAATATTCTTCTAAACTATGGCAAAAAAGAAAGAAAAAAAGGTGCCCAAAAAAAGCCTGGCATTTTATTTTTCATTTTCTGTTTTTTGTAGCCTATTGCTTCCTATTCATTTTGTCGGTTCATTTTGGATAGATGACTAAAAAACGATAGCCGACCAAAGAAGACATTTTTGTACAACTTCTTAATATCTTGAATAAATTCGTCTCAATTACGGTCATTGTTTTTCCCCCACAAATATCTCCTGACCTTGATGAACCATAAACAATAACTTTTATTAAGGGAGGATAGTTAAAGACAAATATAATTTTGTCAAATTAGGTTTTAGAACCGAAATTCTCCTTCCCGTTATAATAGTCTTATTCATTTATGGAATTTAATTCGCCGACTATATGAAAGGGGTACTTAAATATTTGGTTCTCCACTGTTTTCCACAAGTCCTAGGCAAAGGATTTTACTGTAAAACTATACTTCGAGGTCCTAATTTTAGTTTTGTGATTATGTTTTCCATATATTATAAAATCACATCCCTGAAATCTAGCAAAGCCATTGCAATATCCCAATCCCCACCAAATACACCAATTTAAATTTTGAAGCACCTTCAAACCAACAATGGTGAAAACCCTAACATAAAAAACCCATCCCAGCAATTCCATTTCCAGTTGCCTAGCATTGTTACGATGGAGAAAAATAAAATTGCCATATGGCTCAAATTCGTAAGTTCTCCATCTTACCTCAGTTCATTTTGGTTTTTTAATTTACTTGGTTTTATTTTGTAGCTGATGGGTACATACAAAAGGTATCGTACTATTGAAGCCATTGTTGTTGGTTGCGCCTCTTGAAGAGAAAATGCAATTAATGATCTTTGGCACAAAACACAATAGAAAAAGAGTAAATCACGTACTGTGTTTTGTGCTAAAGGATGGAGAAGATTGAAGATGGAGAGAAGTGGAGCAGACCAAACTTTGAAAACTCTTGGAGAAACATGAAGATAAAGAAAAACTGGTGTATTTTATCAGACATATTTTATGGTGTATTTATTAAGCATATTTCATAGTATATTCTATCAAGCAGATTTTATGGTGCATGATTTCTTCTATCAAGCAGATTGCATGGTGTATTTCGTCGTGATGTACTTTATCAAGCAGATTTCATAGTGTATTTTGTCGTGATGTACTTTATCAAGCAGATTTCATGGTCTATTTTGTCGTTCATAGTGTATTTTGTCAAGCATATTTCATGGTATATTTCATCTTTCATGGCGTACTTATCAAGCAGACACAAATATATCAGAACCCCGAATTATATGAGCATGGTAAATTCCTGACACAAATTCCACCGATATGATTAATTTACCATGATATCGAAGACCCAGTACAATGTTCGATATATAGCCCAATCAAGTAACCGATACCCTTAGTTATACCAATGGGTCACTAGTATGTTTCCTATTTCTAACTGAGATGAGTAACTGGGTGATGGGGATTCAATATGATTATAGGATGACAACCATTACAATGACTTTTGGATTTTGAATGCAATTCCTTATACTACTATATGGAAACAATTTCAATCCCACTATTTGAATTCCCCCCAATATTTTAAAAAGTCCTTAACTACAAATAACAATGAATCCCACTAATTTATGAATCATTACTAAAATCAATATCCACTCTTAATGGAATCCCACTAAAATAGGAAACGAAAATGTACGTATACATGGGCGGAGGGAGATGGAGTCAAGTGGGGTCACTTGACCCGCTGGGTGGCATTTTTCCACAGGTTAGGTTTATTATTTTTCAAATTTTTGCATATTTGCCCAATGTACGTGGTATTTCCTCCCCGAGAGTTTGACAAATGTTACTACTCCCTCCGTCCCAATTTGTTTATCAATTATTCCATTTTCTGTTACGCCTTAAATTGCTTATATCTTTCAATCTATAATATTTTTCACCGTTTTAAAAACTTTGTATAATAGAATAAATTGTGAACTATCAAACAAGATCCATATTGCATATATTTGGAGATCAATATTAAAAGATATAAGCGATTGAAAATTGACACGATTATAAAAAATTGACAAACAAAATGGGACGGAGGGAGTACTACTTTCCTTTACCACACCAAATTTTCTCCTCTCTCTCTCTCTCCACGAAAAAGAGAACTAGCAAATCTGGGTTGTTTTTTCCGAAGGTTGTAACAAAATCCACTCTCTCCCCTCTCCATAGTCTAACCACTAATTCTCTCCACAAGGGCACATATCTAGCTTCCCCGCCACCATTATCAGGTACTCACAGTTACTAATTTGTTTGGCATTTAAGTGTAGTTTTTTGTGGTCGGTTGTGAACGCAGTTATAAGATACTAGTATGAAATTATATTTACTTACCTACTTTTTGTTTGGCATTTCAGTGTAGCTTTTGGGGAATCGATATCTACTCCTTTTTGTTTTGCATTTCGGTGTTTTATTTCATATTATTATATCTTAAGTAATTAGCCCCACTGCTATCAATTTTTGGCTCTGCCCCTATAATTTTACATGCATATATCACTAAAAAAAGGGCAAGAAAATTTTCCACCTAAAAAAAAGATGAAAACACAAGGACAAAAATGGGCAGAATGAAATGTTAGTACATGGTATGCCCACTAATCCTGTATGAACACAGTTAATCAGTTATGCGGCGGGGAGAGATAATACGCATCCACCCTGTAGTGCGCGCCTATCCATATGATGATGATGCAGTAAAACTGCACAGACGAAAGGCTGATCGCTCTCTTTCTCTCTATATATAATGGAAGGTCTCATAGTTCAAACATACAAGTCATCGTCATCGTCATCGTCTGTCTCTCTCTCGCTCGCCCTTCTTCCTCTTGTATTCAGTTTCATGTCAGTCGTTGCAAAACCCCGACTCCAGTTGTCAATGTCGTTCGATATACGTTAAAATTCCGCAATTTCCCCTCCTCATTCCAAGACCCGCCCGTTATCGTTCTAAAAGACGCGATTCGAACAATTCTACGATTCTCGTGGCCAATTAATGGGGGAATGTTTAAACGAAGTGGTTCGTGTGGAGGATTACAGTAATTTGATACACAACTCGAGTTTGCTAGTTCTGTCAAGGTTTTAGATTGTTTTCTGGTGTTAGGGTTTCAATTTTGTTGGTTGGTGAGTGAGATGGGGTTG
This sequence comes from Gaultheria prostrata, assembly GCA_036023075.1. NCBI lineage: Eukaryota > Viridiplantae > Streptophyta > Magnoliopsida > Ericales > Ericaceae > Gaultheria > Gaultheria prostrata. The sequence goes on from JAXBDA010000892.1 coordinate 54,138, forward strand.
GACTGTCTGCTGCTTCCGACTGTGGGACCGCCAATAAAGCGGCGAGCGGGGTTGCGAAGGAAGCAGGCTGGAAGAGGCTCGTACAGAGGTAGTTAGGGTGTGGGGAAATCAGAGGAATTAGGGTTTTTGGGGGGCTTCAATTGATTAACCAGGTGGGGGAGTGGTTAGGGGATTGGGTTTGTTAGCATTATTTGAGAGTAGTGAGATGGGCACTCGATTGCATCAAGTGCTCAGGACCCTCTGTTTCAACACTGAGTGGAGGTATGCTGTCTTTTGGAAACTCCAATGTCGAGCTCGAATGTAAGTTCCTTTTCTAATCTCTCCTTCCGGTTTTTATATGTTTTTGTTTATCTTTCTTTTCAAAAACATGATTTGGTGCCACTGCAATTGTTTTTCTATACTGATTGGCATGCATAATTTATGAGAAAGAACTCTCTTTCTTGATTAAAATTGTTTAAGAAGAACTCTCTTGTTCAAGAGGAAAAGAACGACATTTAATAATGTGGTGGGGTTCATTCCTCCGTATAACACCATGTTGACGATCGGCTGTTGGTCCAGCTCTTTCCTGAAGTAGGTTTATTGGTTAACTGCACGTGTAATGGCAACGTTAGTGCAGACTGCCAACTTGGCAGAAATTGGCCGGAGAGTAGACCGATGCTTGTGACAGCCTCTAGTCCAGAAAGTAGTCAACAGTGAAAGTAGACTGTCAAGAGAGTGATTTGGCCTCCAAGCACCTCGTGCCTGACCGTGCCCTTTCTTGATCTCTCCAAGACGTCATGCATGACATATGTCAAGCACCACGTCATTCTCCGGCACATGGCTCAGCAGTGCCACTCTAGTATACATGTGGCGCCGACTAGGCTAGATGTCCTTGCTGGGCTAGGCTTCGTCCAACATCATTTGGCGCAATAGCTGCACGCTGATTATTCCACAGGGTGGGCTCAAAACCCTTGTCCTAGCCAGTCATGACCGAAACGGCTTACGCTGTTCATACAAACAATTTTGGCCTGTTCGATCATTCAGCCCTCCTCAGTTATCTCAAAATTCTTGTTAGCAAAATACAGGTTATAACTGTCCGAATTATTAACCATTTCTGAAAATATGTTAGATGAAACCTTGAATTTCCTTGACGCCATAAAACAATTATCAACATTACTGTGAATACAAATGTACCTATCGCTCCAACTAGGAATATTTTTGTTCTCTATTATTATCATTTCTAATTGGAATTTGGTTGGGGCTTGGGATGTTATTAGTCTTGGTTTTAGGGGATGTATCGATCTGGCTAAGGATTGTAAATATTTTGTTGTCTTTTAAATGGGGTCTGAACTCTGAAGTCTGAATATCTAGAATCTGATCGTTTCAGCAGATAGTGCTGTTAGGATTTAGAATAATTGTTGTTGGAATTTCACCCCCTCTATTTGCTATATCCAAATTATCCAATTGTTGGTCTTAGGTGAATTATCAGAGATACTGGCCGTCAAAGTATTGCTTCTATTGTTTTTCCATGAAAAAACTTCCTTTTACTAGTTCCTAGTTCCTATCTGTTTCGTTCCTATTTGTGTTTCCAAATATTCACTACGTCTCTGAAAAACTCCAGTCATTCTGTTGTCTTATGACACCTACTCTAGATTCAGGGATACTGGTTCAATCTTGAATTCTTGGAGTCGATACCGTTTGATGAAAATTGAAGGATTTTACAATGTTCCTATTGTTGTTTCTGTCATGAAAAATGTTCACGGTGGTGTAAGAATTTCAGGTGAACCAATGTGGTAGGAAAATCTGTTGTTTTTCCCTGCAATATAGATTGGTATGTATAATATCTAAGGATAATGCAAATTCTCTTCAGTGCTTTATGGGGAATTGCACCTTTTGTAGGACATTGACTTGGGAAGATGCTTACTATGACAAGTGTGAAGAACATTATTCCTTTCCTGAGACTGGGAGCAACTTGTGTGATTTGCATTCACATGATCCTTTTGGGTTAGCTATGGTGAAGATGTCGTACCAAGTATATTTTCTTGGGGAAGGGTATGCAATCTTGCTTATGTCTGATATGCTCATTGTATATACTATATTGGTTGGAGCTTCACATGTCATGGCACAATACTAGTTAATTTCTACTATGTTCTTTGTTCCATGGGAAGTGCTCACTGCTCAGTGTAAATCATCATCTTTCCTGTGAAGTTATCCTATAGATGTGGGCTGTCATATCGTCATCTTTGCTTACTTAATCACCCCAACCGCTGTCCGCACCTTTGTGCACCCCAACTCATTGAAGTTTGCTTGATTTATCGTATAGGGTTATTGGACAGGTGGCAGTTGCCGGAAATTATATGTGGGTGTTTGCAGACGAACATGTAGTTGATTCTTGTTCACCTTTTGAGGTGAGAAATAGTTTGAGGTCCAATAGCTCCATACATGCATGCACTTGACTATGTGGAACAGACACCGATTTTCATATTTTCCCTCTCAATACCAGAGTATTCACATTTGTTTGTCCTGGCATCTATTCTCATTTCATCGCGTTTTCGTGATTTTCAGCACAGTGATGGATGGCATGCTCAGTTTTCAGCTGGGATCAGGGTATGCTTCCTCTTCTTTCACTTGCAAAATTCGTGCAATGCAACCAGGGGCACCTTAATCTGGCCCTAACCCTACCCTAAATGGGTTTGGGCCTTTGGCTCTCTCCCTTCCCACTCTTCCCTGTAGACCTCAGACCCATCCATTAGCGTTGGTCTTCTTAAGCAGGTTAAAATTTGGTCTTCTTTTTCGGAAAACACGGAATGGGTTAACGGATCTTTGAATCTAGAAAATATTGATGGCGCATACATGTCTATGCTTTTGAGAAGTTACCAATAAGATTATGAACCCTTGCTATCTAGATGGTAGTTTTTGGCCCTCGTATCTTCTCTTTCTCTGAGATTTATTCGGACCATTAAAACTTGAGAAATAAATTTCTGAACAGGTTGGCATACTTTTGTTTTGCAGACTGTTGTTGTGGTGGCTGTTCTTCCATATGGTGTTATACAACTTGGATCTCTAAATAAAGTAAGACAATTTTTACAGTTGTTTACAATTAGTTGAAGCCATGATTATATTTCCGTAGCTTGATGTAGCTCCTAGTTGGTCTACATTAGTTCATTCATGGCTGTATTGCCGACCTAAGTCTATGATATTTTCCAGTCTTAGTTTTTCTTCGAGTTAGCGGAGCAAATTTGATGAACTGTCAGTTTTTAACTTTTCCGTATTAGTTACTGATACGATTCATAAACCACTTTTCTCAATGTTCTGTTAAGCAGCTCTAAATGTATTGATTAATGAACGTCATGTATGGTAAAAGTTTGCAGTCTCCTCCAGCATTGTTTCGTTTTCACTCTTCCGCAGTGCTGTTTTTCCCCTCCACTCCAGCATTTTTTTTCTTGCTTTGTAATCTAAACTGTATTAGTAAGCTTGTTCACATGTTCTTGGGTGAGATTTTAATTATTTTATTTATTGCATTTTGATTAGATTATAATATGCATTATTTTCCTTGTATATCAAACCACATAAAATTTGTGGATTGATAATTCATCCTACTAGTCAACTTTGTTAAAATGGGTTGTTTATATCCGCTTCTCACTTTCACTTCCCTTTAAATTCATTGCGTACTTACTATTTTTTTTGGTACTTCGGAAAAAACATGAATGAAGGAAGCATGGTAATGAGTATAGATATTGATTTGGGTCTCTAGGCCTGCCCTCCTTGATGCCTTTTGGCTTTGATTTGGGGGCATAGTTCTGCAACAAAACGTCTGTGTAGCTCCTCGGTTCTTGGAGGTTTAGGGGGGCCACTATTTCAGTGGTATTCTGAGCGCAGCCACTTTGTGCATATTGCCAAAGGTTAGGTCTGTTTCTCAACCATCCCCGCCCATACCCCCAATGATTGGGGACTAGATTGGTTTTGTTATTGTTGTTGTTGGAAAAAACATAGCCTACTTACAATTTGTATCATTAGCTATTCTTGCATTTAAGTTCTTTTCATGTGAACCAGATCCATGAGAATTTGGAGGTGGTGAAGTACATCAGAGATCCATTTTTTGCTTTTCAAGATTCCTCAGTGAGAAGTTCGAGTTCCTCATGTCTGGTAAATCTCTCTCTCTCTCTCTCTCTCTCTCTCTCTCTCTCTCTCTCTCTCTCTCTCTCTCTCTCTCACACACACACACACACACACACACTCACCCACCCTCACCCACACACACACCCACACAGAGAAACGAACAAAAAAATGCAGAGAGTCTTAGGGGAGTTTTTAATGATGCTTCCACACAGTGCTTCTTATGACGCTCTTTCTTTCCCAGTCGGATATATCTACGAGTAGTCCAGCTTCTGGGATTTTTAATGATCGCCATGGCTTAAGCAGCATAAACAGACCTGTATACAAGCACAAGAAAGTTTTCCAGGTTCCCACATTTCCATCTATTGAAAAACCTGCTAATCATTCTGACATTGTTCCACTGCCTGGTGTTTTACCCAAAAAGGCAGCTGATGCGATCAACAAGGATGGAGGACTTCACTTATTATCATATGGGGATGATGACAGTGCCATCTTACGTCAATCAAGATCTGAACTTTTCCTTTTGGAGCAGCAGAAATCGCTGACAAGATTGCACAGTGGTAGGCAGTGTGAAGGTGGGACAAGTGGTTTGGGGAATCAGGGAGTGGGTTCAGTTGACCTTGATGCTCCATTATCATACAATTCCTTTAACGAAAACAAGATTTATAATGTTGTACTTCCTGCTGATGATTTTGGGGTGGACATTACCTACTTGCAAGCAGATCTCCTTGACTTTTCTACTTGCAATAATGGAACTGCCATGTGCTTACCAAAACCTTTTGGCATGCAAATCAAGAGAGATTTGGAGAATGCTGTGTTCCAAACCGAGAGTGATAAGATGGAGCCAGTGGATACGGCCTTCAAATTTTCTGCAGGATGTGAGCTGTATGAAGTTTTTGGACCAGTTTTTAAAAAACAGAGGAGTTATTACGATTGGGAGGCAGAAACGAGTGAAACTGGAACAGCAATCGAGGTATCCGAGGGGTTAGACTGTAGTAGCCTGTTAACGGCAGATTCAGGTTCAGAGCAACTTCTAGACGCAGTGGTGGCTAATGTTTACTGTGGTGTAACTGGTGCCAAAAGCGAAAAATCATTTTGTGAATCAGCTAAGTCCCAGTTGACAACTGAAGAAATGCCACAGCCAACCTGCGATAAGTTTACTGTTGATTCAGCAGGTTATTCATTTAATCAGTCAATTGGGGAAAAGGAGGCAATCTGCTTGAGCACTGAGGCATGTGGTGCGAGCTCTTCCAGAGGATTCTCATCAAGGAGCCAAAGTATGTTTAGTGGACAGTTGGATAGTGCGCAGGATCCGGCTAAGATCAATAAGAAGAGGGCTAGACCTGGTGAAAGTAGTAGGCCTAGGCCAAGGGACAGACAATTGATCCAAGATCGCCTTAAGGAGCTGAGAGAGCTTGTACCCAATGGATCAAAGGTAGCTTCCACATTTCATTTTCCTCTATGGATAGCTGTTCATGTTGCTCTCTCTCTCTCTCTCTCTCTCTCTCTCTCTTGTTGAATAGATGCTGCATTTTTTTTGTAATTCCAGTGCAGCATTGATTCACTTCTGGAGCGCACAATCAAGCATATGATGTTTATGCAAAGCACTACTAAGCATGCTGAGAAACTAAATAAATGCACAGAGTCAAAGGTAAGTCTCGACTTTCCTTTTTTGGGGTTCTAATCTTCTAGTTGAAAGTCAGTTCGGTTTGGTGAACAAAGAACTTAAACAAGCCTCACGTGCCTGCGTCACCTCTCGTATCAGTAGATTCAAATTTGTTAAGAAAACCAGATCAAAGATTTGATTTGTTGCTACTAACTAGTATCATTTAGTTGGCTCCCTCTGAGCTTTTAATAAATGAAGGTGTTTATTGACTTTTCTCCAGTGGAAACAACGGTTCGGTTAATGCACTTAGCTACTATTTTCTTGATAATTTCCATCATATTTCTGATCATGCAGGGGCATGACAACAAAACAGTTTCACAAGGGTTACCCACTTATGATCATGGTTCAACCTGGGCAGTGGAAGTGGGAAGTGTCATTACAGTTTGTCCAATAATGGTGGAAGATATCAGCAAAAATGGACAAATGCGGATTGAGGTATGGACTCATCAAACATGTATGAAGTTGCTCTTGAATTAGAAAGAGCAAATGTGAAGCCACCGCAGAAGAGATGTGGCTTTTATTGAGCCTTTGCTTCTCACTGCAAAACCCGTCCATTATTCTTGTCATTATACGATCTTGCTTGACTTGTGCAGATGTTATGTGACGAGTGCAGCCATTTCTTTGGGATAGCAAAAGCCATAAGGAGCTTGGGTCTGGTGATTTTGAAAGGTGCAACGGAAGCCTGTGGCAAGAAAACTTCGATGTGTTTCGTGGTTGAGGTATAATCCTAAACTTCTGTGGCTTCTCTCGACTAGGTTTCACAATTTAAAAGCGTTGCATAATCTTCTCATCATAACACCTCTATTTTTTTTTTGAATTGGTGGTTGAGGTGGACTTATAATATGCATACTGTTATTTCCGGTTTAGTTTTCCATAATCCAGTAGGGTCACTTGGCCCCATACTAATATATGTGGCACTGCTCATGCATTGGGGATTGAAAGAGTTATGTGATCTCTTCTTTTTCGTTCTCTTTGATTTTGCTTCTCTTCTTGATGTAGCAAAATGCATGATGCCAGTTGCTTATAAGTGACCTAGGGAAGAACCATTTCAACAAGTTCATTCAGTATAAATGAGACTGGTTTTCGTATTAAAGATATGTATATATAATCTTCTTGAACATTCAGTCAACTTAATACGAAGTCCACTCTATAGTTGGTTACCAGTGCCATGCATAACTATATTAGTCAACTGTATAAACCGTAATCTCGTTTGTTTATCTTTTCTGTAAGTTAATTAGGTGCTGTTTATTTATCATCAATAATTCTTATTTTTATGACTGTTGCAGGGACACAACAACAGAATCATGCATCGCATGGATATATTATGGTCACTTGTGCAGATACTGCAATCCAAAACAACAATATAGGGGCTGCTACTGTTACTCTTAGCAAGTTAATTATGTATTCAAAATTATCCCAGGAGCAGAACTATGTGGTGTGTGTATAGCACTGTGAAATGACATCTGATGGCTATCGCTGTGCAACCCTTTGAGGCTTTCGTGCGAGCTCCTCCTGAATATATTGCGAGTCATTCATGACTTTAATTTCTCTGGTTTTGTGCTCCCCCTGTAATCTGAGTGCTGTAAAGAGTTCCCTTGTATTTCTGAAATTGGAGAAGGTGATGGCATTGCTTGTTTTCTTTGCTTTGTGGAATTATTCCACCTTTGACCTGGCTTTTAAGTTGCATCATTTGTTCAGACTTCAGACTTGATACTTCTGATGATTCATAGTGCCTTATTTCGACTTCTTGATTTTTTCGCTCAGTTGTGATTATATAGTGCCTTCACCACCAACTTGGGAAATGGGAATTAAAACCTCTGTCCATGTCTGCTCTTAACCTTCCCTATGGTATGAAGAATTGGAGTTTTGACCTCTACATTCGGAATCCATATACTTTATTTGATCAAATTTTCTTGAGAATTGAAAACTAATGCTGTAAGCATTGCCATAAGGTAATCAGCAATATTACAGACTACTTGTATAGTCCTCTTGTTCCTTTTAAAATTTGTAGGAGCTGATTGAGTGATGCCATATGTGAGAACTGTCTGTTGCTTGGTCATTATAGCTTAAATTGAAGAAGGGCTGAGGTGCCATCAAGTCCTTTTGACCTGTAGTAAGCTAGATATTCCCCATGATGAGTTTCCCTGTATATAGGTGGATTGTTGTTGCATAAGAACTCCTTTATTGGCCCGTAAGGTTTATTTTTACTAGCTATACTTGGATAGAAGAAACACGCTGCAGATATTCTGGGGCCAACTCTTGCAGCCAGTACTCTATGCTCCACGCTTTTGAACTTGTCGTTGGTGATAAGCTACATAATTACGAAACAAACTCTGTTTTTTCCATATGGGAAAGGGAAAATATATATTCATTAACTGAATAGCTGAAAAACCAACTTCACCTGCATAAGATCTCCGATGTTTGCTATTAGGGCTCCATTAACAGGCTCCACATTTACCCAATTATTTTGGTGTAGAACCTGGAGGCCACCTGTGTTGTCCTGTAAAAGTATGGTTAGGAAAGACGGGTCCGAATGCTTGCTTGCGCCTAGAGTCAGGTCTGGCTCAGGGCACCAAGGGTAATAGTGGCATACTAACGATGCAGTTTTCATGCAGTCAATGTCTGTTAGGTAGTCACTGCTTAGGCCTAGTGCCTCTGAGATTAATTTAGAGAGTTCTTCCTTAAGTCTGATCATGCCTTCCATGTAGTTGCTGATTTCTTTTCTGCATATGTTTTAGTATGATTGTTAATTAGTAAAATACTAAAAAATCATGAAATTAGGAGTTGAAGAGTTGGTTAATGATACCTGCAGACTAGAGGTAACACTTCAGAGTCTAGAACACTGTCATCATAGTTACAAGCTATTGAATCCCTCCAGTTTGCGGATTTCGCAACGAGAAGGTCTCCGTTGGAATAGAACCTCACTCTTTGCTTAACATCGCGTGAATACCACTCCATCTTTACCTCTCTGGGTTGCTCATGGAATCGCTTAATGCCTTCTATCATCTCTTCCATGACACCCACTGGAATTCCATGGTTGACCATTTGAAAAAATCCCCAAGTTTCTGAAGCTGCAGAGATTTCCTTCAGAATCTCCTCTCTTGGACGATTTTTGAAGTCTCCAAGATCTATCACCGGAACCTGGAGAGTAGTTCCGCCTTTTTTTGACAATCCGTTTTCTAAGTTTTCCGGCTCATGGATGAAGATCCTGGGTATCTTCACCACACCGGCGTCTAAGAGTCCCTTGACGCCTGCCTTTGTTTCATCAAACTCCTTGACTTCTTTTGCTCTCTCATAATTTGATTCCATATTCGTGATCAGTGTATTGGTTAGGGATATCAGATATGCTCTGAACTTGAGCAATCTTGGAATTTATATAGGTCTGGAAAGAGTACAAGATCCTTATGTTGAGAGAGAGAGAGAGAGCGCAGCAAAAGGACAAAAGAGTGAGAGAACCATCTTAGCCTTTTCTGAATGTAAAGCCAAGATCGAAAGAGACCCTTTATAGGCTTCTTAAATTGTCTTAGTTTCTGTGCCACCTTTTCTCCGTGAATGGAAAGGCTAGTGGAGTATCTTTTTTAGGAGATTGCATGAATTATATGCCCACGCAACTGGGACCCAGACAAAAAGAAGAAAAGTACGAAACCCTGATATGATTGTTTCCTAATTTGGATAGAGTCCGACTTCGTACGTGTACGTGTGTTGTATGTACGTGCACGGACACTTTTGGATCGTTCATTTCAAGAATTAACGGTTCGGATTTTGAAAAACTCTTCTATGTAAGAGTTACTCCATTCTTACATGGAAGAGTTTTTTTTAAATCTGGACCGTCGAAAAAACGCACTGACGGTCAAGATGGACCCTCCGTGCTTTTTTTGTACACAGGGCGTGCGTACGAATAGTTTTTTTTTTTTTTTAATTTGGAAATGTGATCCCGATAAGTAATCAAGAATCATTTACCGATTACTGAACACATGATGATATCATGAGGACCAATGGCGGCACCATGATTTTCTAATAGAGGGTGCTGAAACTAAAAGTTCAACCAAGAATCTTACTACTACACTAATATTGCATAAATGGGGCTTGGCGTTGTGGGGTGCCAATATATTGAACTATGTTAGGGCAATAGCCAAAACGGGGTGTCCGGGCACACACACCCTTTCATTTAGTTCCGCCCCTGCCAGGGTGACATCTCTCATGATTTTGTGTTCTTGCGCGAAATTACTATCCCCAAGGTGAAATAGAGTTGTAAAAGTTTGAAGTTGTTTTCATAGGAAAGAAAGTAAAAAAATACGGCGAAGAGTAGAGAATACAGAGGAAAAATCAAGTACTGTAGTTCTTAGTTATAAGGTCAACTTACTGGTTGTGCCCTGTAATGTTTGAGTGGATCAGTGAGAGATTCTCAAGTACCATGGCAATCTAGTACTACAAGTTTAATAATTTTATTGTAGGTCAGAATTACCTTTTTTGCATTAGGAGGTGATGCAAGCCGAACCTGCAACATTAGGATAGTCTCGGAATGCCACTCAACCGGGGGTAGCAGCTACTAATCGTGGATGTCACTCAACGTGACCAAGCCACTTGCTTGAGCCACTTGCTTGATTGTAGGAGAAATTTTTCCTCCAAACAAAACACACTTGTAAATAATTTACTCAACTCAACTCCTTCCTAATTCATTAGATTGCCAACACGAAGTCTTAACACAGCTTTCAACCATCATTATTATTATGGTTATGGTCATGCATCAAGAGGGTCATGGCCAAAAGGGTATTTGTTCCAATTGAGTTTTGAAAAGGTCAAAAAGCAAAAACTCATCCACATGGAATATACTAAATTGATCGACAAAAAAGTGATGATACTATATTCTAGATAGGTTTCAGACTTTCAGTACTGAATACTCGTCTTTAACAAGATATTCTGCTTCTCAATGCATGGAACCAACGCATGCGTCATTTCATTTTATTCAAATCAGACAAGTTGGTATATAGTTCTACGTATACACACAGACACGTAATCGGACTGAGCCAATAACGCAGCTCGTTAGATAAGATTCAAACTCATGCAGCGTACCTGATAAAAATTAAAAAGAGTTCGCATCGGAGATATTTGGCTTTGTAAAGTCATTGAGATTGGGAATATTGTTTTCTTTACTTTTGCCTTTTTTTGAATGTCTTTATGCCTTTTTAGACAATGTACAGACCTTAATCTTCAGAAACAAAGCCTGGGAGAGAAGAGATTGGCCCAGCTGTGAGGGAAGAATAGTGATTGTGGCAGGGTTATTAGATTACTTTCCAAAGTGATTCTATGAATAACAAAAGTTAGAGAATCAGAATGGACCTACCTAATTGATAGCTTTAGGCTTTCCAATCCCAGCCGTCCTAATTGATAGCTTTAGTCTTTAGCTTACCTCTACCATGGAAGGCATGTAGCTTTACCGCTCACGGGAGCGACTACAGAGTGTAGTGACTATAGGGTGTAGTGAGTGAATCTCGGTCGTTAAAAAGGTTTTGAATAGTCCTGATTTTAAATAGTGAATAGTTAAATGCAATCCGGATCTTAAATAACCTAATCCACGAGTCACGATTTTTAGAAAATGCAATCCGTGTCCAGACCAAAAGTCTCATGGTCCGGTTCCAATCCGATCCGCGAGTCACGGATCGGTTCCAGTTTTATCCACGGATTACATGTCATACGTAAACAAGTAACAAATGTTTCATCAAAATAAAATCCTAAGGCAAATTCTTTGATTTGATTTCCTGAAAAAATTATTTATTTTGGTTTTCTTGCTACCATAGAGATCCACACAATCCCTTGCTACGGTAACACGTGATATTTTTTTTGAAAAGAGGTTGCAACACATGATAAAAAATACGAAGACCCTCGCGCTCAACAAACCTAAAGGCTAACTCATCCATGAGAATCATTCTAGCAAAAGCATCCAGGAGAATCAAGTGGAGGGAGGCGGTATAGGAAAAGATAGATTAGGTTTAGTTTTTTGCAGATAACAAGTATACATAGTGTAGAAGTTAGAAAATCTAATGGTGCAACAGTTTACCAAACAGTATAACCATTTCTCAAATTGACAATATTTGTAAAAGTGGTAAAATTATTTATACACACACAAGCACATACATATACATTTTTAAAAATTATATATAATAAAAATCTCACGGTCCGGATCGGTTAATCCATGGTTTCAAAATTAAAATCCGTATCCGGACTGCGAGTCACGGTTTATTATTTTTTGAATCCATGTCCGAACCATTCATCCACGGTTAAAATCCAAAATGTGTGGATCGGTTCGGTCCGGACCGGATTCACGGTTCACCGGTTTTTTTGTGCAACCCTAATTTGCATACATGTGAGTATGCGACAGACATAATATATATAAAAAATAAGAACCGGGGGTGACACGTGCCACTTCCCTACGTTCTGAATCCGAATCTCTTGAGTTCCTATCCACTTTCTTTTTTTTTCTTTTTTTTTTACTACCCCTATCCACTTTCTCGCTCTCTGTTTTTTTTTTTTTTTCATTTCTTTTCTTTTCTTTTCCTCTACATTTTTCATCTACGGACTCTACTCCTCTCTTGCATTTTCGGTCGATCTGCGTTTATCTTCCTATATATCTTAGGGGTGTTTGGCCACCTATTTATTGTATTTTGGTTTTTGCATTTTCTACTTCTATGTGTTTAGCACACAGCAATGAAAACACATTCTGCGAAAATGAGTTTTTGGTTTTTGAGTTTAGAGAAGAGAAGTAAAAAATAAGTTGAGAGGAGTTTTTTGACTTCTCATTTTCAACTTTTCCCATTTTGATCAACAAAAGATCTACAGAATGCATTCTGCACATATCTCTCAAACACTACTCCTATTTCAAAATGCATTCTGCACGTTTCGCTCAAACACTCCTACCAAATTCAAAATACATTTTGATAATAATCGAAAAAGTAAAAAAATTAAAAATGAAAAGCTAAAAATGAGGCTCCTAAACACCCCCTTAGGCTGAGGAAAAATCAAATGAGTAATGTTGAGCGAATGATTTGACTGATTTTGTACAGCCATAAATTACGAACACCTACAAGCAGCGGCGGTCTCTGCATAACTCTAATTATCTTCGCGTATTAAACTAATTTTCAGGTTAATTAAGAAAAATTCTATGTTTGAGTGAAAAAAATTTCTTAAAAAATTTCTATATGCGTGGGGTAAAAATTCCTTAAATTTCAAGTTACCAACATTTTTTAGGTTGCGTGTATAAAATTAAACGGTGGCTATGCACATGCACACAATATCGTCTATTCTTTCAGACCACGCAAGTAGCGATATAATATAAATATATACATATATTATAAATATAAAAATACACGTGATTTGGGTGCCTACAAGCCAAAAGATTGAAAATGGAGTCCGTATAACATGTGATCGATTGCCTTAAGGATTGGTTTAGATGGCAAAATGAAAATGTGATTTCCGCTCTCTATTTTTACTCCTTTCGTCTAGGGATGTCAAGTCCACCCAAAAATCAATGGATATCCGAACCAAACCGATCCTATCGGGGAGGTTTTTTTTTTTTTTTTTTCCTACCCATGGGGCGGGTTTGGTTTTCGAAACATGATACCCGGCGGGTTTGGATTTGGGTTTGGTCTTAGCAAGTATTCGGC
>JAXBDA010000893.1:0-67554 GCA_036023075.1 Gaultheria prostrata
TTTAATATAGTGAAGTTAGAATAGAGAGTCTGATTTTTTGAGTTTTTGAAAAAGTGACTTGCTAATTTGTAAAAGGTGTTTTTGAGGTTAAATTTGGTCCAATTTTTGTTGAGGCTGATGAGGATGCCCTTATGCGAAAGCATTTTGTGGGATTCAACCGTAGTACTTTCATGTTTATGGTTCTCGAATCCATTTCCCTGCCGGAAAGAGTTTGATATTGGAGTAATAGATTCTGAAACGCAATAAAAAGAAAAGAAAAGAAAACTCCCAATCTCATGGTTGACGTATCAAATATAGGAAAGATTCGCGCGAAAATTGCCCGGTTTCGAGTTTTTTTTTTTTTAAATTACTACTGTACTTGATTATTACCGGACTTGTTCATATTCAAGTACTGTGATCTTCGGATGCTTTGGCAAAAATAAACCATTTTTTGGTCTTTATTTTTTGATTTATTTTTTTGTGGATTATTAGTTCGTCATGGCGAGAGAAATCTAAGCTACGTTTGGATGGGTTTTTAAAAGAAATTTTTGAGAAGAATTTTTTAGATAGTATTTGGTTGAGAAAAAGGAAACCAAACAAAGCCCTAAAAATTCAAAAATTATTAACTATACTAAAATTATGGTGGATAAAGAAAAAAAAAATCCAATAATCCATAAAAAATTAGATTATTTTTGTCTTTAGTGAACTTTTTTATTATTTTATAATAATTTTTGACTTTATAGATTTCTCTCGTCATGACGAACCAATACTCCACAAAAAATCGATGCAAAACTAATTGAGATCAGTTACTCCCTTCGTCCCAAAAATTTTAGTCCACTTTCACTTTTTCCATTGTTTCTTTCAATTGCCTATATCTTTCAATTTATAATATTTTTTTTTAAAAATGGTTTAATAAAACTAATTGAGATCTATCAAATACGATCCATATTGCATATATAAAGTCTTATATATTACAAGATATAAACTTTTTTCCATTAAGTTAGAATAGTAACATGGACTAAAATTTTGGGATTGAGGAAGTATTTTCTTAATACAATTACTTTTTGACGTGAACACACAACCTGTAGTGAGCAAATGACGAAGTTAGTTTTGTTCACCCTCTCTAGAAGCGGGTGAACAAAACCTTCTCTTTTATTAATTGAGAAATGGTGTAGGTCCCACAAAAAGTGATATATTATTTTTATCAAAAAGTGTATTGCAAGGGTGTTATATACCATTTCAACTAATTAGAGGGAGGTTTAAGTTCACCCTCTTTCAGGTAGGGTGACGAAAATTGCACTCGTGAATGACCTAAGAGATGCCCAAATTAAAAAAAAAAAAAGCCAAATGCATTTCACTCCAAATTTCGTTTTGCTCTCAAAAGAGAGGTCAATGAGAGCACTTATTGAGGCATCCCCTCAATGTAAAAACAAATATCAAAACTGAGCCATTGTTAATTGTTATGCAAGATTTTCTTAATCCTCCCGACCCGACCCGATTTAACGTCTACCTAATCTTTTCCTCCCTCCCGACACTATATAAAGGCTTCCCCCTCCTTTCCCAAATCCAACAAACTGCCTCCCAACTGAAAGCCTCTCTCTCTCTCTCTCTCTCTCACATTTTGGGTGATTATAGAAAAATGGGTATAAACTCAAACAGAGTAGAACATTTCTCAGGCGCTACAGCCTTTGAGACAACGGTTACAATTCCTAGTACAGAAGAAACGCCATCTTTTGAAGTTCACAAAGTCTGTTTGCCACCACACAGAACCACCCTTCAGAAACTAAGACACAGACTGTCTGAGATTTTCTTCCCAGATGATCCACTTCACAGATTCAAGAACCAAACGTGGCTTAAGAAATTCCTTCTGGGTCTTCAGTTTTTCTTCCCTGTTTTTCAGTGGGGCCCTAATTACACCCTCCAACTTCTCCGGTCCGATGTCGTTTCCGGTCTCACCATTGCCAGCCTTGCCATCCCACAGGTCATATACATATATGTACACAAAGAAATATATCATTTTTTTTTATTGCAAGAATTAGTATATTCATATGCATGCATTTCACTGCAAGTTATATGTTGCTTTTTCAGGTTGTTGGGTTTGATCTATCTTGTTTGGTTGCATAAACAGTTTTGTTGAACTTTTCATGTATTTGTTAGCCCGTTCCAGAAACTGTCTTTTTTGCAAATTGTTTTTTCTCTCTACGAGACAGATCATTCTCTCACAATATATCAACTTGAAAAAAAATGTTGTTTCCAAAATAAGCCAGTTTGTGGAATGGGACGTACTTTGGAAATTGAATTGATTTTTGATAAACCAACGTTTCGGAATTCTCAAAAATAATTTCTCCTGAAAGGTAAGTTACCAACGGATGAGTATTACGATTTTCGAAAACAGTTTTTAGAAAAAGTATGATGCCAGAATATCTAGAAACAGATTTTCTTTTGGAAAACTTTATCCTGATTGAAATTAATTATGGATTTTAGCAATAACTTTTGCAATCTCTGTTGACTGACATCACGTAGATTTCATATTGCAGGGTATAAGTTACGCAAAGCTTGCGAATTTGCCGCCTATTATTGGACTATGTGAGTATCAAAAGCCATACTACTCTGTTTACTCTGTAATCCATTTTGTTGGTTTTGGTTGATTGAAGTGGTATTAATTTGAATCGGGTTTTCTTCGCAGATTCAAGCTTTGTGCCGCCATTGGTTTACTCTGTCCTCGGGAGTTCGAGACATATAGGAGTTGGTCCAGTCTCGATAGCATCTCTTGTCATGGGCACCATGCTCAGCGAAACTGTTTCGTATACCGAGCAACCGATTCTGTATCTTCAGTTGGCTTTCACTGCTACTTTCTTTGCTGGTCTATTTCAAGCTTCTTTGGGGCTACTAAGGTACTATTCATTTCTGCACAATTTTAAACCTGTTGATTGACTCTGTTTTTAAAAAACAGGACAATGATTTTCAGTTTTTGTTGTGGGAAAACTTGGTTGATGGTTGGGGGTGGTGGGGGTGAAGTAAAGAACCAAAACATTGTTTCCTAACAAGAAAAACCACTTTTTTTTTTGTTCACAATTTTTAGTTTCTCGGAGTTTGGGTGCAAAGAAGAAAGAAATGAGTAAAAACTTGTTTAGTAATGTTTGTCTTTGGGGCCACCCCACCCCACCTCACACAAACACGTGGAAAGCGCTACGGAAGGGACTAGTGAGATAAGTCTGGTTCAATGGGACAATCTTCATTACCACACACGCAAAAAGAACATAAGAAAAACTTGTTTGGTGGCTGGGGCTGGTGTGGGATGAAGACACAAACACATGGAAAGAGCTGCGGGAGGGACTGGGGAGATTAATCAGGTTCAACGGGACACTCTCCATTACCCCACACACAATAAAAAGCATATATGAAAAACTTGTTTGGTGGCTGGGGCTGGTGTGGGATGAAGAACACAACCACAACTTGTTTTCAAACTAACCAACCCACTTTGTCCTTGGTGTTTTCAAAATTGGTGATTTTTGGAGAACTTATAAGAAAATTATGTTTTAGTTTCTAGTTCTGTAAAAGCATGAAAAAAAATGAGCAACCCCGTTATGGAACGAACCTTTTATGTTGTAGAAAGAAAATACTAGATTATGAACTAATGGAATCATGAAAATTCATTTTAATAATTTCCCAAAAGAGTGACGAGGTTTAGAAAAATACTTCCGTTACCGTTCATCGTGTCCTGAATTTTTTAGGATTGGATGATTTTTGCAGGTTAGGATTTGTGATTGATTTTCTCTCGAAGGCCACTCTAGTTGGGTTCATGGCTGGTGCAGCAGTCATAGTATCTTTGCAACAACTGAAAGGACTACTTGGGATTGTTCACTTCACTAGCAAGATGCAAATAATCCCTGTTTTATCCTCTGTTTTCAGTCACAAAAATGAGGTAAAAAATCATCTTTTCACTTCACTACCTCTGCTCTAAAAATACCATCTTTTCAAAACTTGTTTGGCTGATGGTTTTCAGACCTTTATTTTGAGATTTGAAAAAATGAGTTTGAAATGTTTTAAAAAAGGCGCTGCGAAATTGCTCCGACTTTAATCGGACTCCCAGTTAATGGACGGTAGGATTAGGTCCCAAGTATTAGTCTAGGTGCACATTAGCTGGTCCGGACACCTTGAGTTATTTACCGAAAATATGATTCTGGAAAGTGCAACTAATCAGAGTGGATCCCGAATGGTTGTCTCTTATTGCTTATTCCTGTTCTTTAAGTTTGAAAGGTTGCTGATTATTGATGTCACTAAATCTGATTTGTGCAGTGGTCATGGCAAACTATTGTAATGGGGATCAGTTTTCTAACGTTTCTATTAGCAGCAAGGCAAATAGTGAGTATGCTTCCTGCAAAACCCCCCACCAAAACAAACAGCAATGCTAGGTACCCCGAAAAACTATCCTGAAAGTGAATCAGTGGTTCAGATTCACTTGGATATTTATTTGAATCATTGATTTCACTTTCCGGATAGTTTTCGGGGTTCTTAGCATTTTCCCAAAACAAAAGAATTATCTGTCAACTCTTTAATTAACAACTTGTTTCTTATTTCCTAAAATTCTCAATTTTTTGATAAAATGACACAGAGCATGAGGAAACCAAAGCTATTCTGGATTTCAGCAGCTGCCCCGTTAACATCGGTGGTTCTCTCCACCCTAATCGTCTACCTTCTCAGATCCAAGGCTCATGGAATTCCAACTGTAAGATATGGTTACTGATATCCATCTTTTTGCAATTGGGAACAAAATACATTTAGACAATATTCGAATTGCCCGAGTCTCTCTTAAGTACTGCCACTCTGCAAAAATCTCAACATACCCATTAGTCTCTCGATGTATTTACACGAAATATGGCACTACACAAAAGAGTACAGAATAAACAAAAAAGTGCAGCTGACGAGATAGCGACCTCACATAGATACATCTTTTCCCCTTACATTGTTGTGGTAATCCATTGAAAATTATCGCGACTGTGTTTTCAAACTGCAATTCTTTGTGGCAGATTGGGCATTTACCGAAGGGTCTGAATCCACCTTCATCGAACATGCTGTACTTTCATGGCACTTATTTGGGGCTTGCACTCAAAACTGGCATTGTAACCGGAATACTCGCTCTTACAGTAAGTTCCAAAAGATATAATTATCTATAATGAAAACAGAAGGTGGAAACAAGGCTAAAATTTTAAGACACTTTTTTCTTGTGTCATTTAGGAAGGAATTGCTGTTGGAAGGACATTTGCTGCTTTAAAAAATTACCAAGTTGATGGTAACAAAGAAATGATGGCCATAGGTCTAATGAACATGGCTGGTTCTTGCTCCTCATGCTATATCACAACTGGTGATTATCTCTTTGTCACTTAGCCATGTCTAATCCACATTCAATGATCTGCAGTAAAAATCAGTTAAACTACTTTTTAGCCAACTCTTAACTAATTTTACAGGATCGTTTTCTCGATCTGCTGTGAACTACAATGCCGGAGCACAAACAATTGTATCAAACATTATAATGTCATCAGCAGTGCTTGTGACTCTTTTGTTTCTCATGCCACTGTTTACTTACACGCCGAACTTCATTTTGGCCGCCATCATTATCACCGCTGTGATTGGGCTAATCGATTATCAAGCTGCACTTCGCTTGTGGAAAGTTGACAAGCTCGATTTCTTGGCTTGCTTATGTTCCTTTCTCGGTGTTCTGTTCATTTCGGTCCCCTTAGGCCTAGCTATTGCAGTAAGTTTTTCTTTCAAAAAATACATGGCTAGATGAGTTGGTTCATTTGGTTATTTCACAAGAAAAGTTCAAATAACTCGATTTCTAATCTGACAAATTCGGCTACAAATTTTAGGTTGGAGTTTCGGTTTTCAAGATTCTCCTCCATGTTACCAGGCCAAATACAATGGTTCTGGGAAACATTCCTGGAACTCAGATATACCAAAACCTTAGCAGATACAGAGAAGCTCTAAGAGTCCCCTCATTTCTCATTGTTGCGGTTGAGTCCCCTTTCTTCTTTGCAAATTCCACGTACCTACAAGAAAGGTTAGTCATGCTCATTGAACTTATTTCAATTCATCCATCTAACGTATAGAGCAAGTCTCTTTATAGTTGTACCACAATTACAATGGTATGTGATATCTTGTCGCAGAATACTAAGATGGGTTCGGGAGGAGGAAGAGCGCATAGAATCAAATAAAGAAAGTCCAATGAAATGCATCATTTTGGATATGACTGGTAAGTGCATTGTAAAAAATCTTTGCTACCTATAATTTCTCCGTAAATTTGTACTACAAGATATCATATGTATTGGGTGTCCTCATACCTATCGAATTTTTCAGCGAACTTCTGATGAACTTGTGAATATGCTACCTAACGCTCTTTTTACCGTTTTGTTCTCCAGCTGTTACAGCAATAGACACAAGTGGCATTGACACCATATGTGAACTTAGAAAGATGTTGGAAAAAAGATCACTCCAGGCAAGTGACTGATCTCCAAACCAATTGAATTAGACCTTAAATTTCTGCTGAGTTTCTGTAAGTTTTCTAAGTCATTTTCTGTTTCTTGCAGTTTGTGTTGGCAAATCCTGTGGGAAATGTGATGGAGAAGCTGCATCAGTCTAATGCCTTGGAGTCATTTGGGTTCAATGGATTATATTTGACAGTTGGTGAAGCTGTGGCTGACATTTCATCACCTTGGAAGGCTCAGCCATGAAATGTCAAAGTGCTTCAAAGATGGAGGATTAGCACTTTCATTTATTTGCAGCCTAGGTTGAGTTATAAGTTCTAAGGAGAGGATTTTAACCTTTAATCATTTCTTGTTATTAATTTCCATTTCTTTTTTGGGAATCATACAGTGCTAGTCTCTTCTAAGAAGAGGTTTTGAAATCCAAGTATACCTGATAATGATAGTTTTGATGTCTAGCGTTTTATTAAAAAGATGCAAGTGTTATTAAGCCTATTCTTTCCTCTGTCAAACTCTGTTGCGCAACTCCTGTAAAGACTCATGGAACCGTGTCAAACATGTGGGTAAATAAGAATGACGCAAATTGACAAACGTGCCTTCTTTTTTGAGATCTTTCAAAAGCCATTTTACCATAGGTCTTCGTGTGCAATTCTCTTGTAGAGTTCTATAGGAGCCTAGGAGGAGCCTTGTTCATTGAGTACAACTATACTTTTTGTAAGAATTGCAAGTTTATTTCATGCCGGAAACACGCCTGAGATATGGGGGGACATGTTGCAGACACACGTGGGGACATCGAAGGGTGGCTTTTGTAAATTGAAAAAAAAATAAAAGTTTTTACCGGAGTATATATAACTTCAAAAGTATTGGACCAAAAGGGTAATATAAAACATGTGTATACATATAAGCATACAACATCAGTAGCAAACGCATTTGAGGTGAGGCCTAACCCAAATATTGAGTGATTTGTAACGTAGGTATGCATAACTAAAACAAATTATGTAAACAACATTCTATATACACCCCACCATGTCTGTGTTCCACATTTTTGGAGATTTGTCGTGTCCTATGTCTCTGTCTGTGTCGAAATCGGTTGTACATAATTTATTGGTAAATATGCCCTTTAAGAGAGCTGACGAATTGGGTATACCTAAGCTTTCAAATGACTTTTGGCTACAATCATGTATATACTTCCCAAATGCATTTTGTAGGGTTTTTTTTTTTTCATCCAATTTTAGTTCCTAACTTTCTACCATTTCTTTCCCAATCTATCACAGCAATAAACTCAAGTGGAATAGACACATTATGTGAACTGAGAGAGATGCTGGAGAGAAGATCGTTGCAGCCTGCAGGGCAAGCAAATCCTTGAACCAATTAAGTTGCACCTTTTTTTTTTCTGAGTTTTCTAGCTCATCATTTTAGGAATCCTGGTCCAGTTTTGATGGTCGTTTTTTTTTGGGTTTTATGCAGTTTGTGCTAGCAAATCCAGTGGGAAATGTGATGGAGAAGCTGCATCAGTCAAATGCCTCGGAGTCCTTACTGGGCTAATTTTGGTTCCACCCACAACGGAAGCACAACCAAAGATGGGATCAGCACTTCCATTCATATTCAGTCTTTTTTTTTTGCACGGCAAAAGAGGCTTTTGTTAATCAAATATCGAAGATACAAGATTAAATGCTGCAATAGAAAGTAAAAGAGCCTCTTGAGACCCCAAAGATTAGAAGACTGACAGAAGACAACCAAACAATCAAAACTAAAAATTAAACCCCAACGTCTGAACTCCAGACAGAAATAAAAAGGAGCAAAAAACCAAAGAGCACCAAAACACCACAAAAAAGAACATCTCCAACCAAAAGCTAACCCGAAAACAAAAACCTGTTCTAGCCAAAAGCAACCAGGAGCAAAAACCACAAAACACCTAAAACAACCTCCTGAAACAAACCAAGCCAAGCAAAGGAATCAGAACCAACCCAAAAGGCCAAAAGCAGCAAAGCTGAACAGAGGATTTGAACTCAAAGTGACAATCTCAACAGTCAACACAATCACCATCAAAATTGGCCCGTTTATCTAGTAGGTCGTAGCTGGGGTTACATTTTTCAAGCCCATTTTTTAAAATGGGTTCTAAATAGGTCCAAGTAATCAAGACATGGGTTCAAAATCCGTTAACGGGGCAGCTGCTGAAATCCAGAAGAGCTTTGGTTTCCTCTTGCTCTGTGGCAGTCTTTGAGCCTGTGGGTAGTTGTAGTTGCTCGTGTATTAGATTTTGGTAGCTTTTATTTGTTGGAAGCATACTCACTATTTGACTTGCTGCTGACAGAAACACTAGAAAACTGATCCCCATTACAATAGTTTGCCATGACCACTGTACATACCAGATTTTGGTGAAGTCAATAATCAGCAACGTTTCGAAGTTAAACAACGGCGATAAGCAATAAGAAGAAACCATTCGGGATCCACTCTGATTAGCTGCACTTTCCAGAATCACTTTTTTGCAATAACTCGAGGTATCTAGGCCAGCTTACGCGCACTTGGACAAATTCTTGGGGACTTAATCTCACCGTCTACTAGCGGAAATTGGATTAAAGTCGGGAGAATTTTGCAGCATGCATTTTTAAAACTTGATTGGTTTACGTTTTCAAATTCGGTTTTCAAAATCTCAAAAACAAGGTCCGTAACCCGTCAGCCAAACAAGTTTGTTTTTAATAGAAACTCAAACGACCGGATTTACTATTGAAAAAACAATATCATACCAAAATTCCTTTCAAAATTCAGCCCTTCCACGACTTTGATTCATGGCTCTACCATTGGGGCCATCATCACGTGATACCCCAACCTCCGCAGCTCTGCCACATGTACTCATTCATCTACCCAGCACATTCATCTATGGCCCAGGGCGAATAATATGCAAGATTATGGAGGGTACTACAAGTTGGACGATTCCAATAAATGGAAGGGACATTATATAGTGTTGATAATCATTGTTGTACAACCAATACCCATGAACCATCAAATGGTTTAAGAATTTGAAGATTCCATTTTTTTTTTTGGGTTGGTGGGGTTTCCTATCAATATTTGGAATGGGCATGCACTTGCTATAAATAAAGATTTGATAAAGTTAACTTGATTAACATTTTGAGTGCTTATTTCATATCTTTAACCAAGATGCAATGACATAAACTAGCGGACGCATGATTCATTATGTAGGGGCCGAATCTCATGTATTAATATTTTAATAACAAAATATCATCATCGTATACTAATAATTTTGAGGGATCTTCTTCATAATTTGAATGAACAAAACCTAAAATATAGTACCAATAATGAGATAATTGGGCGGTACGCGAGAACCCAGACCCCGCATGTACTCCACTGTCCTCCCCTGGCACCAACATGTGTCATTATGATGAATCACAAAAATACAAATTAAACCAAAACAATCACAATAATAACACAAGAATTAGCTGGTTCGGCATAATGTCTATATCTCTGTGTAAAGTCTAGAGATCGGCAGAGAAATTACTAGGGAAAAGTATACGACAATGAGTGGGATATATGGATCAACTCGCTCACATAAACTCTGTACCAGCTGCCAAATACACCTTTAAATGTGGGAAATCTTACCTGCTGGACCGGGTTAAAATACCCATGTGCTACCAAAATGAGACATAATATGGTCCACTTTAACAACTAGAGTTGCTCATCATTTTGTTGATCTGATTGGACATCGATGGAGGTTTGATCGAGTCATATTTGTTTTCAGAAATGGGTAGTTAGACTCACTGTTCACTACTCTTAAATTTTATCTCTCACATAGATCAATGTTGACAAATTAATTTTTGCATAAATGACTTTTTTTTTTTTCTGGATAAGTAACGACTTATATGTTCCTATCTACAAAATGAACGATTCAAATCGTCTGAAGAAATCATCATAGTTCTCATTTTACATCACATGAGAAGATTTTAAGTAATCCTAACAAACACGTGGAATCTAGTGAGAAAATGTTGCTATTTGTGCATTAGTCAGGTCGGCCCAAGGAAATTATCACCTGGTGTGATTTTCAAGTGGGATATAGCGCGCTTCAATACGTTCTATTAAGATCTTATCATCGTGATACGAACTGTTCAGTGTATAGTTAGCTGAACGCTAAATTCATTCTAGAAATCAAGTTTATCGGACATTGTTGACAAACACATGATCAAGATAGATTTGTCTCACAATTAAACCCAAAAGATTTGTACCAAAACAACTGATGCTAAGAAGAATAGTAAATGTGATTGAGGTGAACTACATGCCGTGATGTATTAGGGCCCTATGGGAACGACAATATCAAATGGTTTGGTTTTCAACCATGTAAAACAAAGGAGGGAGGAGGAAGAGATTTGTTGGGCGGCTGTCATTTGTCTTTGGAGGAGGAGAGCACCTCCGAATGTCTGTCCTCATGTGCTTGACAAGGAGAAAATTTTGGGTGAAAATAGATACCGCATACTGGTGTTCGAGCACGCATCTCGGCCATCTAAACATGGATATAGTTTATGCTAAATGAAATTTTTGTGATGTATGTGAGAAAAATAACTTGTCTTCACGTTATAGACGAACAAAAATATTAAAAATACCAAAAATATCATTTAGACGATGATAGAAACCAATTCTTATCCCCAAAATGCTAGACATTTCTTTTAGGATTCCCTTCAAACCTTCTCAACTCAATGTGCTTTCGGTCCACACCTTTAGCCTCACCACTAAACACCAAATCTGCCAATATCCTACCAACGACTAAAAACACAACAGTGGCTGAGATTGCACCCTTATATGGAGGGGTGAGAGTAGAATTTTTATTCAGCGTTGACAAAAATGTATAAAGAAATTTTGTATACAAAGTTTCATATGAAATTATATATTTATTTTATGTGAATTTATTTGGCCTACTATTTAGTTCTGTTGAGCTATATTAACTATGTACTCATAAAATTTAGTGATATTTTTGTTTTACTTTGGCTACAGAAGATTAATTCAGTTCTGACAATGGTAAAGAAAAACCAAATTATGTGTACAAAAATATGAACTTTTAGTGTATTTTTTTAACCCAAACGGTATAATATGGAGCAGCCCCGGAGGTCGAACCTATATCAGTTTATACATGTTTTGACCCAATTCCACCATGCTAACAATTTGTTTTATTAACTTATGGCAGACATTACCATGCCCATTTGCCCACTGGTCCATCCTTAGTGCATCTCCTATCAATCCCTATATCTCTATTTTAGAGATCGGATGTGACATAATGGAAAAAGATTTTGTAATTTGTTCCTTGTTTTCTTTAACATTGTATATCTTATAAGAAAATATTGGAGGGACCCATCTTCGTTTTAGAGATTTAGAGATCAAAAAGTACCAAAATTGAAGAAAAGAGGGGACAAATTATAAAATCTCCTCTCATTATGTCATATCCGGTCTCTAAAATGAAGATAGATTGATAGGAGATGTTGTTATGCGTACTTGAGAAATTTGTAGCATAATGGTAGAATTTTTTTTCCCCAAACGACACGAGATTAGTATATGTGAGACTACTAAAAGAGCCAATCTATTATCCATAGGAATCGAATCCTAAATCTCACATTCTAAAAAAACACTATACATCGGAGCAATCCAAGGTCTGACATAACGGTAACTTTAGAATTCAGGATTTAAAATTGTTGACGTCGCATGGTCCTAAAGTCAATAGATCTAGAAATATACTTAACCATTTGGTAACTCAGCCCAGTAAACACGGCGACGTCATAGCCTTCACTTGTGTCATAGCATCTAACAATCACTTTAGCCTTGTTTGACTTCTAAATTTTAACCATTAGCTGAAACCATCATGGGGCCTTCACTTGTGTCATTCTATCTAACAGTCACTTTAGCCTTATTTGACTTCTAAATTTTAACCATTACCTGACACCATCATGCTCCCTTGTGTCATTCCATCTAACAATCACTTTAGCCTTGTTTGACTTCTAAATTTTACTCCCTCTATTCCCTTTTATAATATGTAATTTTCTATTTTGGATTGTACCTTAATAAGTATGTGTTTTGAAAAGTTAATGGGTAATTTGTACCATTATCATTTTGCCCTTCTGAAAAGTTAGTGGGGAAATAGTTAATAGAGGTAAAGTGGAAGATAATTTTGGAAAATAGAGGTAAAAGTTGATGTGTAAAGTGTAAAGTGGAGATAAAGTTGATGTGAAATGTGTAATAATGATGTTTTTTTAATAAATTGAATTTACGAAGCAATACACCTTAAAAAGGGACGGAGGGAGTAACCATTAGCTCAAACCATCATGCCTCCCACGTTCTTCTATACATATTACATTTTACGATGGAGTGGTACACACACAAAGTAGAAAAACATGTTTTTTGCTTTTTTGGATTTTAAAAAGTCACAGGATTTGGCTTAAATAAGCAACTTTACAATAAATAAAAAGCAATTACAATTTGAGAGGAGAAAAGCAAAAAGCACAAAAAAGTGACCAAACCAATCCACGTTTTATTTTTGGGTTTTTTTTTTTAGGAAAAAACAAAAAGCAAAAAGCAAAAAGCTTGCTTTTCTACTTTGGCCAAAATAGGCCTCGGTATCGCCATTTTCTTCCCCTTTCCCTCCACTTCTGGTGCTCTCTTCCAATCGCCGCCTACCATCGTTGCCTTCTGAATTTTCTTCAAGTGAAGTAATAAGAAGGAAAACTCTACATCGTTTTGAAGTTCAAATTTGCGTCACGGGACGGAGGGAGTACATTTCAAAAGTAGGACCTGGATAAATAAATGTCAAGCATCTCTTAAAGGTCTTTTTTTTTTTGGACGAACAAGATCATCCCATTAATATAAAATGCAAAGGAAATTACCGGTCCAAAAATACAACAAAAACAAAACAAAAAATAAACAAAAAATCTGCTTAACTCCAATGTCGAATCAAGTACTCTCTGCTCTTGGAAGTGGGTGGATGGAGGATCACCACTGGATCTTTCTCCTGCCGCAATATTGCTACTGGATCATCCTTCTGACGCCTTCGCCGTCGTTGTTGGAGAGCTCACGAACAGGGGCGGTTCGGGGGGGGGGGGGTGTGTGTGTGTGTGCAAGGGGGGTGTTCGGCCCCTGCACTCCCCCCAATTTTCTACATACTTTTAGTACACTTTGAAATTTTTTTGTAAAATTACTGAAGAGTGGCCCCCGTAAATTAGGCAAAAATGGCAATCCTGCGTCCGCCACTGCTCACGAAACCGCCATCCTAATCGACCTACTTCAAGAGCTGGTACCCAGATCCAAAGGGTATTCGAAGAGAATCTTTTTTTTTTTTTTTTTTGTGTGTGTGCTGGTATTGAGAATTTGTTGGCAAATTCCACTTTAATATCTCGAGCCGTTCATTTTATAAAACCCACCATAGCGATAAGATTAAATCACACAACTGTAATTACATGAGCAAACTTATACATAATCACATGACCAAATTTCGAGCAGTCCATCTTGATTAAGCTTGGTTCAGGGGTCCAAGCATAACTCATTTACCATAAAAATGCTCCAATAGACAATAAAAAATCACAATTTCCCTCGGAGAATCAAGAAAGTGAGCAAGTTGCCTTTTCGGCTGCCTTTCTCAATTGATGTGATGTTGATTGGGGTGCATGTAGTGCGCAAGTTCACTATACTCATATAGTGATGTTGATTGAATAATTCGGATCATTAATTACCGAACCAACAGCTATGATTGCTCATTACACTTGGACTACACTTAGACTGTTAATTACCAAACCAACAGCTATGATTGTTCACTGCGACACTCGCTGCATGAGCTTGCTCACTAGTGACACCCCAGTCAAATCACATCAATTGAGAAAGGCCGCCGAAAAGGCAACTTGATCCCCAAAATGCTTCACGTTTCCTTTGAGATTCCCTTCAAACCTTCTCAACTCAAAGTTCTTTAGGTCCACACCTTTTGCCTCCCCACTAATCACCATGTCAGCCAATATCCTCCCAACAGCCGGCGCCATCTTGAACCCGTGACCCGAAAACCCGCCCGCAATCACTACATCCTTTCCCAAATCTCCCCCCAAGAAATCAATTACGAAATCCTCATCTGGCGTCATCGAATACATGCAAGACGCTGCCATCACGGGGCCCGAAGCGTCGACCCGATCTCCAAACCTCCCCCGGATCCATTCCTTCAACGGGTTCAACACGGTCGGTCCGGGTTGGGTCGCCCATTTCCTCCTTTCCAGGTCACAAGGGTGTCCGCCATGCACCGGGATTTTAATCAATCCAGGAAACTCCAGCGACGGCGTGCCGTATATGTACGGCTCGCCGTAGCTGGCAAACGTGGGGAACCCACCGCCGATGGCGAATTCCGCCTCGTGCCCCTCTTTGATTCTCCAGTACATGACACAAGTTTCCAAGGGCATTATCGGGATTTCAACCCCGGTAACCCTTTCCACTAACTGGTTCATCCAAGCACCAGCCGCAACAACGCATTTCTTGCCACGAAACCTCTCCCCAGTCGCCGTAGACACCAAAACCCCACCTCTCACATCTTCTCTCTCTATCTCTCTCACTTCCATGTTATCTCTAAGCACAGCTCCGTTTTTCACAGCAAGTGTTTGAAACATGGAAACTGCCTTTGTGGGCTTAATCACGCCTCCAATTTCACTAACCACGGCGACCCAACTCTCCGGGATGTCGATTCGGGCGGGGAATTCATCGAGCAGTTGGTGTGCATCGAGAATCCGGTGGGGGACCGAGTTGGGACTGCAATTGTCGATGACGGATCGGAAGCTGGTGTCGTCGGATGGGCCGATGTCGAGGTGTGGGGTGGTGAAGTAGACCTTGTAACCGATATCGGTCTGGGCTTCTTCCCAGAGGGTATGAGATTCTTTGACCATGGCTGCGTAATAGGGTTCGGGGTAGGTGGCGCGGAGGGTTCGAGACTCGCCGTGAGAGGAGCCGCGGTGGTGGAGGAAATCGAATTGGTCTAAGAGAAGAACTTTGTAACCCCTTTTGGAAAGATGGTATGCTGCTGAGCTGCCCATCACCCCTGCCCCTACCACTATTGCGTCGAATGCCTCACCTGAATTTTCCATCTCTCTCTCTCTCTCTCTCTGCAAATTTGGAGAAAGACCAAGACCCAGTTCAACAAATGACTGCCCAGCTCTCTCTCTCTCTCTCTCTCTCTCTCTCTTATCTAGGGAAGAGAAGGGAGAAAGACGGAAGTCCCATTAAGACTAGATTTTGAGCCTGTTTGGGAGCCAAATTTTTCTATTTTTCCATTCTCATTTTTGCATTTTGGCTGCTTGGGAGGCACATTCGAGACCTCATTATCTGGAATGAGTTTTGCAAAATGCACAATCTAAAACAGAGGTGAAAATGAGGTTGAGAGGAGCTTTTTGACTTCGCATTTTTCACTTTTCCCATTGTGAGTAATAAAAAGGCCTACATAATGTATTCTGCACATATCTCCCAAACACTATTCTAAACACTCATATCAAATTCAAAATACATTCTTACCATAATCCAAAAAGCCAAACTGTTAAAAATGAGGCTCCCAAACACCCCCGTAACATATGCTGAAATCAACAATGCTACAATCACACTCACTTACACATACATTTACTTACCCACGCTTACAAGTACGTGGGCTTCACACATACTGGAAGTGTGTATTGCACAAGGATTTAAATATCGGCCGATATGTGACGTATCGATTTTTCAAGGTACCGATATGGACATTGACCGATATGCGGTCCGATACAGACCGATATTTGGTTGTATCACCGATACCGTTACGTATCCCGATACCGAGATTTAAAACTTTGGTATTGTGTGTAGCGCACATACACTTGTCAATGTGGGTGTGTAAATAAATGTGTAAGTAGGTGTGGTTGTAATATTTTTGATCCCGAAATTTACCTTCAACACCCTCATTCACCGTATTTTCTTGTGGGGTCCAACACAACATGGACCTTATAATGCCCTTTAAGATGATGGAAGGAAACATGATAGAATGAAAGTGAGATTTGGGTTCCTATAGTGCCATCGATCCAACCGTTTATTTCGAGTCGAATAGTTCAGTTTTAATCATAACTTTCAGAAATTTGAACTATTCATTGCCTGGATTAAATTTGAGCCTTGGATTATTAAAATAGAAGGTCAGGTCGAAGACACTGCAAGAACCCTATATCCATGGAAGGGTGCCCAGTGATCTAGGAGGTGTGCCCCCATCAATACAACACTCATATACTATGTGGGGTTTTCACGCAAAAAAAAGGGCATCCTGTGTGTATACATGGCTGTGGGGCTTGGGTCCCGTTGCTTAGATCCGATCTCGTCGTGTACAAAGGTTTCTTTAGCTGTTTCGTTTCCATAAAAATGTAGTCTGAAAACATAGTTTTTTTTTTAATCAGCAACAAAATTCTATTAAAACTCGACAAAAGGTACATCGAGATAAAAGCCATCTCTAAGCACAAAGCAAGGATAAGGCTCAGTATACACATCCAGCGAAATGTTGAATAGAATGTAAAGAAATGGAAAAAGAGATACATAAGATGTCCTAGAACAGGGACATGGGGTTCCCGTAGTGAGCTAAGTCACTACATTCCCGTAGTGACCTCAACTGTGGGCCCTCTGAAATTTTCATTGGGATCAGAACCGTTTATTATTTTAGAAATGTTGAGCACATTATGCATGCAAAAAATTATGATCATCAAAGATTGGTAGAGACACAATTGAGACAAATTTGTCTAACAGTGTATTCTCCAAATGATATTAGCCATCCATATAAATGGTATCCAAACATATGGTTACCAATATCTAATTAATTTGATTTTTTACATGAATGATCTACTCAAAATTCCCGACAAATTGTACGGTTTCGATCCCAAATATTGATTGTAGAGGACCCACAATTGAGGTCACTACGGGGATGTAGTGACTTGGGTCATTACGGGTACCCCAAATCCCTAGAACAGAGCTTGACAACCAAAACCATAATAAAAATCAAAATGCCTAGCTTTGACCGCAACAGAGATGCTAGGGACCTAAATTCCAATAGCAGCAGAAACGTGATGATCATCTA
This sequence comes from Gaultheria prostrata, assembly GCA_036023075.1. Classification (NCBI taxonomy): domain Eukaryota; kingdom Viridiplantae; phylum Streptophyta; class Magnoliopsida; order Ericales; family Ericaceae; genus Gaultheria; species Gaultheria prostrata. The sequence continues at coordinate 17,557 of JAXBDA010000893.1, forward strand.
GGCCTCAAATGTAGAATTAATAAAAGTAGAGGTAGCAGCAGCATATCAACACCAACAAAACCCAAATTAGCAGCATCATCACCAAAAAAGATTGTTGTGACAAGCCACGAAGTAAGAGAAAACAAACCAACAAGCGAAAATCAAGGACACAAAGATTTACGTGGTTCCCCCCAAGCACGAAGCTCTAGAGGTACGTCCACGGGCGAGGAGTGAGAGAGGATTCACTATGAATGAGAGAGAATACAAAGAGCCGGCTATACCCGTAACTCCAATTGAAACACCCAAAAGAAATCTAGGGACAAAGTCTCAAGAACACGAAAGAGACAAGCAAAAAACCCTAATATCCAATCCCAAGAGTGAAAGACTAACAATGGAAACAACCAAGAAATCCTAACACACTATGGGGAACCCCATGGGGGCTCCCTCAAAGAGATTCACTCAAGAAGTCCAAACCCTAACAACCCCCAAGGTTGCTATTTATATGAAATACAAAAAATTAGGTTAAAAACCCCTTTAAAACGAGCAGCCGCGCACATTCACCACCCTTGGTCCGGACTAAGGTACCCGTGGTCCGGACCAACGTTGCTGCAACCTTCCAAAGCTTAATAAACCTTGGTCTGGACCAACCGACACCTTGGTCCGGACCAAAGATGCTGCAACAAGCTTAAGGAACTCTTGGTCCGGACCAACGACACCAAGGTCTGGACCAACACAGCTGCGACCGTCTTTTCACGCCAATTTTTGTACCTTTCTTCGAACGTCTTTAATTCAAGGCACAATTCCAACAAAGATAAACTCACAAAAGCTTGCATCTGTTTCTTTGACAGCACCAAGACCAATATACTAAGCAGGCATCATCCTCAAGAAATTCACAGAAATTGCGATATCAGAGAACAACAGTAACAAAGATAGTTACCAGTATTTGAAAACATAGTTACCGATGCTTTGGCAGGTATACTGGCCCGATAGTTCCTTCTGTACGGGTGTATTATATTTGCCTATGGCAATGTTTTTGTAGGGCTGAGCATTCCTTGTTTTATAGATCATATCCAATTTTTGTGTTGAATCGGCAAAGTAGTCACGATTTTCGAAGGTTTTAGAGAAGATTACTTATTTTGGTTAGGGCACTGTTTATGACTACGCTTACACGTACCCTCAGAGATATAAGGTGAACGTGCGTAAATTCGAAAACCGCATGTTTTGTGATTATTAGTAGGTGTAGGAATTTATGTGTTGTGGTACGTTTTATAAGTAAATTATTCTACTTAGAAGTGCGAAGGCATCAACTTAAATACGTAGTTGTATAAATGGTATTTTCTGTTTAGTTTTTTGGTGCCAGAAGAAAAGTATGTATTCTGGGTATGGCTAGCAAGTAGTGTAATTTTGGAAAAATAGTTCTTTTCGTTAGCTGCGTAATTATATGAAATATGTTGGGAGGATATAAAATGGGAGTAAAAAAAAAACAGAGTAGACAGCTAAATTCGTCTTCTATTAGTGTGAAAGACATTGGTTCCAGGACTCTTCTTAGTAGACTATTGTCCACTTTGACCGCGAATAGCTGATCTTGGCCAGTGGAAGTGATTCACCGAAGCGTCGAGACCTTGAAAGCTGCTTTTTCAAGTGTCAGTACCGGGACATTCTGTCAATCCTTAAGCAGGTAATAAGGCATTGGAAACAAATAGGGGAAAGATGGCTTGGTGTGTGCTCCTTGTGATAAAAACATATGGAATTCTCTACCACTAGAGTTACTGGAGTATGTTATGTGTGTTATTGGATGGTATTTGAAAGATAGAGTGTATCTTGGATTCATGAGACGTATATGGAGTTAATGTAAGTCAAACATACATATATATATATATATATATATATATACTTTGCTTGTGCAGCTACCTAGTGTGTAGAAGTAGTTTCTTTTCTACTTGGCTCATAGTCATAGATATAGTACTTATTCCCTTTTAACTCCTTATTTGATTAGTGTTGTACCCTGAGGGTATTTGCTAAGTGAATGGGATTCTAAGTGAACTGTTCCTTTTTTTTTTTAATTTCTTTTCTGAAAGCTCTAAATCATGGTGCATGTGATATGTATACTATATTCTAAGTGGAATATTAATTGATAAAGGAGAATGTATATGACATAAGTGAAAAACGTTTTTTTCTTTTAAAATAGGAGCATCTACTTTTGGATATTCGGTTTGGAAAGGCGACTGGCGACCGCAACTTCATGTTAAATGTCTGAAATGGGAACTCCTACACAAGATATAAAGGAAAAAAATTTATTTACTGTGCAGCTGAATATAGGTAGGTCGTATGACATCACAGTTAAAGATTTGTTCTTGTTTGTCAATTTTGTACTTCTAAACATGAGGATTTTTTAAGGTGAAGATCTTATTTGCAAAAGAAAAGAAAAGAGGAAAACATATTACTTTTGGACCTTCTTGCTATATAGTGTGCTAATAAGTAAGATGTTACTCCATCAATTTCTTTTGAAATGAATGGAATGGGTTAACTATAATGATTTCTCATTATGGGTTAACTTATTCAATTGCTTGAGGAAAATTATGAGGAATATGTATGCCTGGTGATTTAACGTTGCCAATATGTCTACTGTGGATATATGTTTTTAAGTTTTGTTGATAAACTACTGGGATTACAAATGAATAGGTAGAAATAGTTGCCATTAATACACTTTGGGGAAGCGGCCATATCTTTTAGCACAAGAGTCGAAATTGTGCACCATTTCCTAATTTTGAAACTAGACTCGTCAATCTTTCAAAATATGTAAAGATTGTGTCTTAATTTTTCTTGAGAAAAATCAGTTTTTGATTTTGAAGTTGATAGAGCTGCAAAAATGAAAGCATATAGCTTAATTATATATTAATCATTCATACGAGCTTCAGCTTATGTAATTTTTTCCACCTTTCAGGAAATTGGAGAATGGATGATGTGGTTTCCTTTTGCGTGAACTTGAAGCATAAATGGAGACCTGTATCGATGTTTGTTCGTAGGAATGTTAACCTATTCTCTGACGTTCTTGTAGTAGTAAAGGACACTTATAGAGTTTCGAACTACGCACAGCTCTGAGGAGTCATTAGATATTATAGTTCCTATGTAATGAATGTTGTCGTTAAACTGGACAATATAAGAAATGCTTCCGTTGGCTATATGCTCTTGTCCCTTCTAGTTATATGATTATGAGATGTTACAAGTATGAAATGACCTTAGTGATGGTTTCACCAGCGCTTTGTTATGGCACAAAACCTACAAAAACGGGTTAGGATCGTGACATATGATGAATCATAAGTCATCATGAATGAGTCGTTGCATATTTATAGATTCATTCAAAATATATAGGCTTTGTTTGGTTTCCTTTTTTCCTCATTTTCAAATTTTTTTTTGAAAAAGATTCTCTTTATCCAATCATTTTTTACATTTCTCTCTCTACTCATTACCTCATTATTCTCATTCTCTCTCCAATCATTAACTCATTATTTTTATTTTCAAAAACTCAACCAAACACTATCTTAAAAATTCTTCTCAAAAATTTATTTTCAAAACCCTTCCAAACAAAGCCATAGATATTTGTATCTATGAAACTATGAAACTAGTATTTGTAGACCAACGGCCTATGAATGAATTGTTGCAACTCCAAATCCCCTTCCAACATCTAATGTAGCAACGCGGTCTTCAAAATTGGGGTGGCTATAATATTTTCATCCAACACTAACAAAATTATGGTACTCCATATTAATGATATATAGGAAGCTCTATGCAAAAAATATACGCCTAATAAACAAAAGAAAAGGTAGATATAGATTCCATTGCTTAGTAAATAGATATTCCCTTAGTAGTGGACAAAATCCACCAGTCTTCATATTAAAATGATGATTATACCATTCAACTACGGACACAAGTTTAATTGGACTTTCACTTATTTTAATTCCGCAAGACTGATCCAGTGCCAACCACAGTCAATAAAATTTAATTTTTATATATAGTACTTTTTCTTACTTTATTTATTTTTAACCCAGGAGATTCGGTTGAACATCTAAACTCATGGTGGAGCCGCACCTGCAACACAAATTATTAGATGCTCACAAGGCTATGAGCATCGTAACATGGACACGACATTCCAATATGTTTTCCACTCGTCAAATAATTTTCTACATATGAACCTTAATTAATACGTAAATATGTGATGGAAGAAGGTATTGTGGCGCTACGTTGCGGTGGTCCGGTGATAATAATTTATCCGGAAGTCACCGTACAATTCCGCCAAGTGTTTACTAGACTAGCAGTCAAGTCAAGAGGATTGGCTGCATCTCAATAGAAGAAACTCCCGGCCCTAGTTCATTGGGAATTTCATACCATCGGCATTTAGAGAAAATATCGTCTTTTTTTTTTTTTGCACGGCAAAAGAAATTTTATTGCATCAAATAAGATAGATACAATAGAGAGAACCTAGCTAAACCGCACGACAATCATAAGCCACTAAACCCCAAACGTGGTTGGCAAAAGATCAACCACAACAAAAAACTACTCAAAGTTCCAAATAAAGCTCAACAAATCCTAGACATGCATAAATTGCACTGATACATCACAAAGGAGTTAGATAATGTAGCAATGATAACAGACTCCATAGGTAAATCTTCAAGCCATCAATCTTTCAACTGTGAGAATAGCCTATTTGCCATAATCTGGAAATGCAGATTATAGCAGACTTGATGATAAATAGCCCCCAGATTGCCACAATCTGGAACAGCAGCTACACTCCTCAGCAAGAAGCATAAGCTTCCAAAATCCAACAAACATTTCCAAACCTTAATGCATACACCTGTAAAGTGATAGGAAGCCTTCAAAACCAAACTCCAAGCCAAGATGAGACTGTCCCAGATTGCCAAAATTTGGAGCAAGCAGAAAACCTCAGCACTTCCAAAAGAGATGATACAGAACCAATGCCAAGCTTTGAAGCATTCACAATCCCAAAGATACAAGACAACCCAAAGACCCAAAAACCAACCCACAAAACAGCACCAGATCCCAAGACAAAAAGACCACAAAAGAAAACAAAAAAGACACCCCAAGGCACAAAACCCAAGAATCCAAGAGAACCCCAAGGACACCTCAACCAAAAAAAAACCCCAAGACACCCCAAAACCCAACAGACTACCAAGGACACCCCACACCACTCAACCCACCACTCACAGACCCAAAGAAGACCCACAACACACCACAAAACGGACAAAGGAACAAAAGAGCTTAGACTGCCATGATTTGATACTTGAAAGAATACCATAACCACTCTATTATGACATAGCATATTTTTAATTCTACCCCTTATTTCCACTTTACTTAGGGCCCTAACAATCCACGACAGGATCTTAAGAGCAAAGTCCTGAGTAAAACCTGATTAGAGACAATTTAGGGATCACAGTCAGCCCTGTCTTTGTTAAGGGCTTCCATGTCTGCAATTTTGCTAATCACCTCCCTTTCATCACCATGATACCGTAATCCAAACATTTTGTCCACCTCCCAGATTGCTTTAGCTTCATCAAGAAGAATTCTATTTCTATTGTTGATGCCACCTGAGGATAGTGATGCAGATAAGGCAGCCGAGGCCACAACAGATCTCAGCATGACACATTTGTTTTTGTTTCTTCTCCCTTTGTTGGTGCCTTTGTCCACTTTTGATTAGCCCAAAATGTCATTAATGTTTTTCCTCTTGCTTTTTCCTTTAATCCCTTTGATTGCAGCTTAGATTGGCAACTGGTTGACTTCAATCTGATCTTGATTCAGTTCCTCCTCAATAACATCATTGTCATTATACTCCGGCTCTTCATTAGTTACTTCTAAGCCGACTTCATGAGAGAGAGTTTCTGCATTTAAAGCAATTTGGGGACTATTTTCTTCAGATGACAAATTATTTGCTTGATCTTTCATTGAAAGTCCCTCAAAGCTATCAAGCGCCTTCTCTTTTCCCATAATTGAGTTTTCATCCCCCAAAGAAGAGTTTAATGAGTCTGAATCCGCAACCACTTCATTAATAATTGGCACTCTATCTTCTTCTTGGTTCACTTTTGAAAAGGCCCTTTCATCTTTTCCCTCCTCAGAGTGAGACCCGTGTTTAGCTTCCCCCTCAGCTAGTTTTTCTCTGCTTGATGCTCTATTATCATTCTCCACTTCTATAGTTACTAATTTCTCCAATGCTAATTCAGTTGGAATATTGAAGATGTTGTGCTCAATGAATCTGAAAGTCCCTTCTTCAATCACTTTAACTGAGTACTGAATATTATCGACCACCAAATTCATGTTACCTTCCAGCTTGTCTAGCTAATCTGTGGCAATAAGGATTCTTGCTTTAACAAACGATGATTCTTTAAGAGTTGACTCATCAACTTGTAAAAATTCACCCCAACAGTTACCAATATCCTGAAATGTTGAATTTGACCAAGCATGTAATGGTATACCATAACAAGAAAGCCATACATACCTTTCTACATTTGCTTGATCGCCATTCCACTTTTTGATCTCTTTAAACCAATTTGAAACCCATCTTTCTTTGATCACCAAATCTCTGGTTGCTTCATCAGAGAATGAAATGATAACATATCTACCCCCAATTGGCTTAATTTGAACTTTTTGAGCTCCTTCCCATTTGAAAATATATTCAAGATCTTCAGTAGAAACCAATCTATTCAATTTTGCAATGGCGCTTCTAAAAAGCCAGTTATTTCCAATTGGCTGGACTGTGATGGTAGCTTTGTTTGGCATTGCAAGTCTTTTAGTATTGAGCTGCTCATTTCTCGTTTCCCCTTGTTTGCTTGATTCCGCAAATATCGTCAGTGTCACAGGAAGGAAACTTTAACTGCTTGTTTTTGAAATTTTTGCTGAAAAGAACTTTGAGCATCTCCAAACACACTTCAAATTTAACATGAAATGTGTTCTTTGTTGAACCCTACGTTTAAGGCATTTTGAAGAGTGATTCTCAATTTTAATTTCAAAGCAAGGGATGAAGTTTAGCCAAACGGATTCTTTGGTCCACCCTCAAGTTCATGACTACGGTGTAATTAATCCAAAAAAATAAAATACTGCTAGTAACGATTAAAAGAACACATCAAGCCTTGGCAGCGCTGTGTGGTCGGGCACTCAGCTTCGGACTCCATCTCGTAGCATGAGTGGAACAGTGTGATACTTTTCATGTAAACACGTCATAGTTACAAATAATACTTCTCCTCGCCTCTCTCACGTATCTCAACTAGTCTCTCTTTTTCTTTTTTCTCACTATCTTATTTATGAAAATACCAAATTCAAGTCAATTATTTTAAAAAAAAAATAGAAAAAGAAGAATCTAATATTCACAAATAAGAGTTGCTTTTTCGTAAGGAAAGATTTGGATGTGCCTGTTAAGAAATATTGTCCCACATTGCTTAGGAGAGGAATGAGTGATCACTTAATATATGTTGGGACCTCTCTACTCATTGCCAATTGGTTTTGAGATGGACATAGAGTTTCCACATGGTATCAGAGCAGGGCCTATTCCACTCCACATTAAAAGAAAAAAAAGTTCACAATCCACACCCCACGACAGACCAGCAAAAAGGCTGTACGATGATAGGACCCAAAAAGTGGCCACACGTGACAGACATCAAATGCGGCTGCACGTGAGGGGGGATGTTAAAAAATATTGTCCCACATTGCTTAGGAGAGGAATGGGTGATCACTTAATATATGCTGGGACCTCTCCACTCATTGTCAATTGGTTTTGAGATGGACATACAGTTTCCACAGTGCCAAGTGGCAAGAGTAAAATTAATCTAATTATTGATGTCATACTTCAACTAATATATGCATTCTAAATTCATTTTGAATATAATTCTATTGACTACCCAATCAAATAATTATCTCAATCCGTCATGATTACGAACGGAGATTATATGGTTGTCCAAAAAGAGTGGTGGATAACAAATTGCTGTAAAAAAGAATCGGTGAATTGTTACCTTATCTATTGAACTGCAAAAGAAGTGAGGACATCTAATAAAATTGGAACGACACTCTCTCTCTATTTCCCCCCTTCTTCTCCTTTGTGCGATCTTGGAAAAAATGGGTAGAAATTCAAACAGAGTCCAACACTACTCAGACGATACAAGCCATGAAACAGCTGTTACAATTTGTAATAGAGGGGAAATCGCACATTTGGAAGTAGTGCACAGAGTCTGTTTGCCGCAGCAAAAAACCCCTCTGCAGGAACTCAAACACAAATTGTTTGAGAGATTCTTCCCAGATGATCCACTTCATTGTTGAAGTAAATTAGTGTACTTCATTTTTACTGATCTGATCATGTGCGTTTTTCCACAATGCAGGGAATAAGTTATGCAAAGCTTGCGAATTTGCCTCCTATACTACTCCTCTTTGTTATCCGTTTGGTTTGGTTTCTTTGATTGAAGTGCTTTCTCCGTAATCCTGTGGGGTTGTCATAGTAGTTAATCGATTCGCCTCAGCGGAGCATATCACCACAAGATTGCAACGTCGATTTCCTTGGCAATAATTTGTCAATGGGGCAAACTTTTTTAATAACCAGGTGTCCGGGCCAGCTTTCACGCACCTCGACTAATCCTAGGAGACCAATCCCACCGTCCACTAGCGGTAGCCCCAATTAAATTCAGAGCAAAGCTCTGTATAGACTGGCCCTAAAGGAGTTGATACCACCTACGAGGTTTCGAACCTAAGATCTTAGGAGAGAACAAACCCCTAAGTCTCAAGCCTTGACCACCCCTTACCTCACGCAAACGCATGAAAAGGGGTGTGGGAAGAGCTAGAGAAACTAGTCTGGTTAATCGGGACATTCTTCGTTACCAAAAATAAAGTGTTTTCCCGGTATTTGAATTGTTTTTTTTTTTAGTGCAGATTCAAGTTGTGTGCCACCATTGATATACTCTGTTCTGGGGAGTTCAAGACATCTTGTAGTTGGTCCAGGGTCAATAGCATCTTTGGTCATGGCCTCCATGTTTAGTGACCATGGTTTTAAATACCGGCCGTTACGTAGCGTATCGGCCGTTACGTAACGGGTTTTGGCCTTTCCGATACTGTTACAACCCGGTATACCGATGAGAGGGAAAAATTGCATGCGTATCGCCCTGTTCCCGTTACGTATTGGTCTGTATCCGATTCATAGACCGGTTCACGACCATTACGGCCGATATTCGACCGTTGGGGTATTTAAGCAATTTAAAATTATTTTTTATCAAAAAAAGGCTTTTAAAAACTCACGACCGCTACACCCGATTCCTTTTACGTAATGTTCGATACTACGAAACCGTTACACCAAAACCGTTACCGTTACGTGTCGCAAAACCGGTATTATAAAACTATCTCGGACGGAGCAATCTAAAGAAAAGTATAGTGAGTTGACGCCACTCACTTCCCTAAAGATAGAATTTTTCAGTATCAGTTGAACATTTATTTTGATAAATACAATAATTATAAACTTCTCTCAAGCATCCTCGACAAAGTCTTACATTTCCATGTGAACGACAAAAAAAAAAAAAAAGAACAAATTTGCCATATGCAATTCATCAGGATATCTATTAATTTTTTTTTTTAAAATTTTATGTAGTACCCAGAAACTGTTTCTATGCCGAGTATTGTAATGAACCGACTTCATAGCCCAATGTGGACCAGCAAAAGAATGATAATGAAAAAGAGATTCATTATCATACGTATCAAAAGCATCTCTTTCAATTTGGAAGATTCAAAATGGCTTTTTGCAATGTGGAATAATTTTTCAATTTCATTACTATAATATAGTACAATCCATCAATCGTTATTCAAAAGCAGGGTCGGCTCAAGATAACATTTCAATTGAGGCCTTTGATGGTTTTTAAGCTTTCCAAGATTAAAAGTATATATGGTTAATTAGTTTGAATTTCTAATAAAAATATATTGGAACAATTTTTTAGGCTTTGGTATCAAATTGCTTAAGGAAAACACCTCATATTTTGGAGATTTGTGTGTGCACCAGTGGAGCTTATGATCTAATTAAAAATAATAACCTATGCTAGTATGAGCCTCCACTATATCTTATGAAAAAATTGGCCCTTCGAAAATTTTGAGGGCTAAAGCAATTGCTTTAGTTGCCTCATGCTCAAGCCGGCCTTGTTAAAAAGTAATGTCATGCATGCTTCGTCTTTGAAAAGTCCTAGATCGCCGATACGATTTACTATGTACAGCTTCTTTCATTATATAACTACCAATCAAGATGAACAACTCAATCACAAATAGAAAACACAATCAAATAGAGTAATAGATGAACATTGGATACGTGAAAAATCCACAAATTGGGTAATACTAGGGAAAGGATTAGTATATACTATACTTCTTGTGTATCCTTACAAATTAGCCTAAGTAAATGAATCCCCGTTTACCTCACTGACCGCTTGACCGCTGCTGCCTTAAATAAACAAGTCTCCCAATCGCCTTTCAAAAGCCAACGAAGGGTTTGGCCTAAAAATCCTCCTTAGAGATTCTCGATTGTAAGACAATGAAAATGACTTGAAGATCTTCAATAAGCTTCAAGATCCATAGATCTAACTCCAAGAATAATCAATCATTTTTCAATCTCTCTATAGATGTTTCTATGCATTTACAAACGAGGGACAAAGAGTATGACACCGGATTAGGTCAAACATAATGATCGTGATTATTTACATCATCTAGTATATGACCAAAGCCGTTTGACGTTCGGTCAAGCGAGCCAAGATTGCTTGATGCCTCGGATCACGTCGGAACTATGCTACTACACTCAAATGCTCAATTAATGTTCAAAACTATTCGTGTCAACATAAATTTTTATGCAATTACCAATCGATAATAGGGACATAGGGAATGTGTTTTTTTTGTCATTGGAATTGCAACAAAATAAAAAATAAAAACACTAAGTAAGAACTCTGACTCTGCCCTCTAGATTAATTACTAAGAGGGGATGAATCAACTCAAGATTGACTGGTAGAATAGTGTGTGCAATATAGTTTAATTAGTCCCTTTTGTGTGTGAGTTCGCCATCTTTGTGGTTGGAAAATTAAGCTGCAAACCCAAGTCCAAATGGCCTCCGCTGGTGGACTGCGATACTGGTCTGAAGAATTAAATGAGGTTGGGCGTAAGCTTGTGTGACAGGTGAGTTATCAAAAATACACAACTGATTATCAGAAGTAACGCAAGCTTATGCCTCAAGACCAAGACGTTATTAGAAGGGTCCTGAGTCTCGAAATAAACCAATATCATGCAAATTAATTACCACAGATTTTGGGCAATTCTAGATGGGTAACCATTCAAATTAGAAATGATTCATAAAATAAATCTCCTTTTTGCCCAAACACCAATAGGTTGTGGCCACAAACTCACAAAATTAAGTATTCAAAACACTGGCGGCTCCACAATAAGCCATGGGTTGTCAATTGAACACCGTAGCTAGGCTTGGAGTTGCATAGTCATATATGTATATTTTTTAGCTGGGCATAAAATAATTTAACTTAATTTCTTTACAAATGAACACGCAAGCCACCTAACTAAATTAATTTGAACACCCATATTCAACCTTACTTTCTTTGTTACCCATAATTTATCAATTTGTCATTAATTGAACACATGAAGCTTAAAGAAACCTTGTTTCAAATTTCCGGAGCTATCATTGAATGAATACCCTGACTAAATTTTCTAGAGCCGCCGCTAACTTCTTGAGACCCAACGTGTAGAAGGCAGACAAGTAGTCTCTCTAACACTATATAAGTATCACTTGTAATGACTCACTTCCACTGTGGAGTGATTATTTGATTTGTTTGTGACAATATATGATGGTAAAAGAATGTCAAAATCTTTTTTCCTAGGCAAAATTATCTTTGTATTCCACAGGTTTCCAAATACGGTATATCTTTTTGTTCACTAGTTTCTTATATGGATGTGAATCTTATGTAAATTAAAATTTCAACACAAATATGTCATCCAATATACATGCAATATCTTAATCTAATAATTAACCAGTTAAAAATAATTTTAGGAGACTACGTAACGATAAAGATGTCAAAATTTACTGTTTCGTTCTTATCTTTATGTTTGATCTCAGGCTAATCATCAATATTTATTTATCAAAAAAAAAAAAAAAGCATCTGATTTACTCTTCTATTTCAATTGCACGATATATGCAAATCAGCACTAAAAAGGCTATATAATTGCCGTATGACATCAAGGCAAGGCAAAATAGACTCTACTGATTTTTATTTATAACAAGTTTTGCTTATTTATTGGAATCCTTTTAGCTCTATCTGAATAGCATTATTTTGTTGAGCAAATAGAAAGAGAAGAGAATTTTTCATTAAAAAGAGAATTTAGATTAAAGGACAAATATTGATAACACGGTCCTCTGCTTGGTAGCCCATGCATTCCATGTTTATTGATTATGCCTATACTATGTTGCTGTCTTATGGGATATTAACTTCTAGAATATTTTCGGAATTAAATTAGGAAAACAACGACATTTTTTTCCTTTATTATTATTATTATTATTATTATTATTGTATTTTGGTGGATTCAATAATAATTTTTGTTCGGCAATTAAAAGGCCTTAGGAGAACCTTCAAATTATTTATTAAGTGGTCTAGAGTTATAAAATACTATATCATGTGATTAAACAGCATCATGAGAACTTATAATCAAAATAACAAACAAAAACAATTACACTAAAGGGAAACATCTTTATTTATTTAAGATACTGCATGACCTTAATTAACAAAGAAACAACCAACTACCTAATTAAAACTTATTAAATATACCACACTAAATCTTAACAACTAGCCAAGATGCTAAAGCAGTGATGAATCCCGTTGATAAAGCATAACAAATAGATCTCAAGGGGACGGTCGTGGCGGATGGGCTCCCCAACCGGGGAAGGGATATCTAGGAATTGGATGATATGGACGTGGGAGGCCTGGGCGTGGGTAGATGACATAGCCTGGGCGTGGGCGTGGGTAGTAGGGGCGACGTCCCCATCCAAGCCATTCTGGTTGATAAACATCATCGTCTTGTTCGATGCTCTCTGCTTGCTCAACAATCTCTACTTGTTCTTCGGTTTTGGAAGTGTCACTGCCGCTACCTTTCGGTGGAAGCTTGTGGGACGGTAGTGGTGGCAGTGCCCCACCCTGGCCTGGGATGGGCCACTTAGGAAGTGGGTGGCCCCATGGGCGTGGATGGCCCCACGGTAGTGGGCGGCCCCATGGGCGTGGACGGCGCCATCCCCACCACTCCGGTTGGACGACGTTGTCACCTTCGGATTGTATGGCAGTGGAGATATCACTATTCTCATTGGCTAAGGCATTAGCAAGTGAGAGTACGGCTAGGGAAATGAGAAAGAAGACAAGGGTAGAAAACCTCATCTTCATTGCTATGGCACTGTCTCTCTCTCTCAAACAATAAAATGATAGTGAAAAGTGGAGGTATTCAGTAGCTATATATAGGGAACAAAGTAGCTAGATTGTGATACGGTGATGGTTATCTTATATGATAATTACTTTATTTTACGATAATTATTTAATTAATTCATATAATGATGAGGTTGAATATAGGTGAGACTCTAATTAATTTTATTTTCTTTTAAATTTCAAAAGAGTTCATTTCAAGTCATGAGTACTCGTTAATTTATCTTGAAACTCTTTATTGGTTTTTATATGTTTTATTGGATGGGAAGGTTCACATTTTGCCTAGTGCATTTGGGAAAATGTATAACATTTCATATATAATTGGTCTTATTTGTGCTCTTTTTTATTTAATGGAAGTGTTGACTAAGAACATATATCCTAGAATAAAGTTTCATTACTTTTAACATGGAGACGATTAAAAAACATTTTATTGTTGAAGCAAAAAAAAAAAAAATCAATAACTAATTAAAGGTTGTGTGTTCAAACTTCTACCTAGAAGTGTCAAATAGGTCGGGCCGGCACAAGCACAGGCACAAGTACGACACGTGCATGACACATTTAAAAGCGGTCGACACGGCACAGGCACAACACTAGCACGATATGGGCACGGGCATGAGCACGACACATGCAACCTTAAAATTTCCTTTTCTCTTTTTATTGAACATGGATTGGATTATTCGCACCAAGAATTAAGTTAATTGCACGGTCGTCAGATAATTTATCGAATGGAAAATATCATCATTTGAAAAATTCAAATAGGGAGTCATTTAAGGGTCAAATTTTAAGTATCTGGAATTTTCAAATTTCCCGCAATTATTGGAGGAAAATTTTCAAAACTTTTGGCGCTAAATTAGGAATTCTCTCGAAAATTTTGCCTTGGAAGATTTTTATGCATAAAATTTTAATCTTATTTCTTATATTTTTACCCTTACAACGAGAATCCCACATTGTATATCAATTATTTTTTTATTTTTCTTATAGAATGAAGATGTTAGTTGAGTCATAATTGTTATTTTGTGAACTTTTATTTGTGCTCACTTAATTTTGGGATCAAAAAAATATTTTTTAATACGTGTAAAAAAATAAGAGCATCGCAGATATATAAACCTACTACCCAATGGGGGCGGGGCCGAGGGTGGGGATAAATTTCTGGTCGGGTCAGGGTATGGAAAGCAAAGTAGTTTAAATTTCTAATTGTTATCTGATTAATTTGATCAGGTCGAATATGGGTGAGAATCGATCTAATTAATCTTGTTGCACTTTCTTTCAAATTTGAAAAGATTTCATCTGAACTAAGATAGTTGTTCATCCCAAACACTTTATTGGTTCATCCGTTTGGTTGGAGAAGGTTCTTTTTAAGTTCACATTTTGCCTAGTGCATTTGGGTTATTTTATAACATCCCATCTGATAATGGGTCATTTGTTTTCTCGGATACGTTTCTAATATTCAAAGAAGATGCTGTGTTCTAGGAATACATATATTATAGAATAAATTTTTATTCTCTTTTCATCCATGTTTGTTATTTCAATTTTGACATTCGTGTCATATTTTAAATTGTCTATTCTTTCAATTTATAATGGGTTTCATGATTTTGCAAAATTTCATATAATAGAACTAATTGAGTTTTTATCAAATAAGATCTATTAGAATATTTTTTATAGATTCGTATTGAAATATTTGAACAATTTTTCAAAGAATGTGAAATAGTGAAAGTGGACAAACAAATGCGGACGGAGGTAGTAACATGTAACGATTAAAAAAAATTATAACATAGAAGTGAAAAACTTCACAGTTAAATTAAAGGTTGTGGATTCAACACTTGGATAAATAATTTCAACTACTGAAAGGTTGTGGATTCAACATTTGGATAAATAGAAAAGATGCGGACATTTTACATTTGATCGCGCGGCCGTTTACACTTGGATAAAGGTTGGGGATTCAAAAGATGTGGACAAAGGTTGTGGATTCAAAAGATGCGGACATTTTATACTTGGATAAAGGACATTTTACATTTTTACTATATTTAATTTTAAAACCCAAATAGTTGGTACATTTGTCAATATCCAAAAGATGAGGACATTTTTTTGTATCACTTTTTTTTTTTAACGGGCAAAAAATTTAAAAGTCAAATGTACTGGTTTATATAAAGATCAAACGGAACAAGAGAAGGAATATTAAAACAATAAGCTGCATCCCAACAAGGTTGACACTCCACAATCCACATAACCAAAATTATTTGTCTCTCGAGAGCCAACGGGTGGAAGGTAGACAAGTAGTCAGTAGTCACTATAACTTTATAAACTTTATAAGTATCACTTGTAGTGACTCACTTCCACTGTGGAGTGATTATTTGATTTGTTTGTGATAATGATGGTAAAAGAATGTGAAAATCTTTTTTCCGAGACAAAATTATCTTTGTTTTCCACAGGTTTCGAAATGCGGTATATCTTTTCGTTAACTGGTTTCTTAAATGGCTGTGAATCTTATGTAAATTAAAAGTATATCTTAATCTAATAATTAACCAGTTAAAGAATTACTTGATCAAGTCCTTACCGATATCTGGCTGAGGTGATTTTTCACAAGAATCCTTTGAAAAATATTTTCTTTGACTCTTTCCACTCAACTGAAAATTGACACAGTCTCTCTCTCTCTCTCTCTCTCTCTCTCTTCTATGAGATAAGTATCACAACTTATTAAGGAGCAATTTTTCAGTACCGAACGGGTACCACGTGGTACCCCTTCGGCGCATATAGGTCGTCCATTTTTGCTTTGGGCTGTCCAAATTTGGAGAGAGAAAAAGGAGAGAGAGTGAGGAGAGAGAGTATTTAATCTTGGTCGTCCAATATACTTTTGGACGACCCAGATGCAACGTTCGGCTCAGCCATGTGGTACCCAGTAGGTACCCAAATTTTTTTCCTTATTAAGGGAACCAAATGATTGTTAGTAGAACGCTATAGAGTTAAAAAAAAAAGTTGCCCTTCATCATTTAAAAAAATCCAAATAGGGAGTCATTTAAGGGTCAATTCTTTTTTTTTTTTTTCATTTAAGGGTCTCTCTAGAATTTTTAAACTTCCCGCAAATGTTGGAGGAAAACTTTCAAAAAAATTGGCGCTAAATTAAGAATTCTCTCGAAAATTTTGCCCTGGAAGATTTTTATGCATAAAATTTAATTCTTATATATCAATTATTTTTTTATTTTTCTTATAGATAGTAGATGTTAGTTAAGTCATAATTGTTATTTTGTGAACTTATATTTGTGCTCACTTAATTTTGGAATCAAAAAATTATTTTTTAATATATGTAAAAAAATAAGAGAGTCGTGGAACCTACTAACCAATGGGGGCGGGGCCAAGGGTGGGGATAAATTTCGGGCAGGGCTGGCCCCGAAATTTTCTGGGCCTAAGACGAACTTGTGAATTTGGGCTTTTTTTTAAAAATAAAAATAAAAATAAAACTAACCTCAAAATGATAGTTACTTGAAAAAAAAAATATATAAATATATATATATATATATATATATTTATTTTTTTTCATGATTCGTTCCGTTGTTTCGAATAAAACTAGTTTTTGGTCATATTATTTTTGGCACCAATAAAAAAAATATCCCTTTGAAAGTGTTAGTTTGTGAGAGGGGAAAAAATATTTGTATGAAGAAGGAAAAGAGAGGCCCAAGAATTGAACCTGGTACCTATTGGATAAAGAAACTAAGCATTTCCACTAGGCTAGCTAATTCATTGGTTATATAAATGATAAATTAAATATATATTCTGTACTTGAGTGTACCTATCCGGGGCCCTAATTTTGGGCCAACATTCGAGGGCCTAAGTTAGCCGCCGTATACGGCTTAGCTCAGAGCCGGCCCTGATTTCAGGTCGGGTCAGGGTATGGCAATCAAAGTAATTTCACTTTCTGATGGTTATCTGATTAATTTAATGAGGTTGAATATGGGTGAAAATCTAATTAATTTTTTTATAGTTTCTTTAAAATTTGAAAAGACTTCCTCTGAACTAAGATACTTATTCTATCAGTTTCACTAAAATTGGAAATCATCGGATATCGATGACCACGTAATCGGAAGGGCACTGATGCGTTATTACGCATTTAAATCTTAGAGTGCTGAGTTCTTTTTTTGCTATCAGAACCGTCTATCTTTTAGATAATATGGATTATATTATTTTGTACTAGAATGAAGTATCGGTATATCTCATTCTGGTAGGAAAATTGGTACTTAAGTCGGTTTGGTACCGGACCGGACCGGACCGTTTTCACCCCTAGTCAGAACCTTGTTTTTTCTGCAATCTAAAAAAAAAGTCCTAAAACCAAAAAAATATGTTCCAAACTATAATTGCTATTTCTTCATTTTAAAGCGTACTTCTCTGTTCTTCCAAAATACATGTACTAGGCAATTTTTTAAAAAAGTTTATAAACTCACTAACGTTAGTTCACTAAGAAATTGGATATTGGTAAGGACTTGATCAAGCCCTTACCGTTATCTGACTAAGGTGATTTTTCACAGGAATCTTTTAAAAAATATTTTAAAGAAATTGAGTGGCTCTGATTATTTGTGTGGGATCTCAAGGTGGATCCCACACGATACGGTATACATTTCGTGTACACCAAATGGTATAGTGTACCCATAGTTTTATGTAATGGATTAAGTAAACCTTCCCCACCTTTTTTTTTTTTTTTTGTCATTCTATATATATCAATGGGGGTTAGCGGGGGAGTTAATGAGTTAATCCAGAGGGAGTCTATGAGCTATCCATAACCCTAGATCCCAAATCCCTCTTATGCGAGAACCAGAAGATAATCGATAAGCTTCAAGCTCTTGGTTGCGTTCCCCACCCTTAACCACCATCATGCAATCCGCATGCGACGCCGGCCCACAACCCACAAGTGACAGAGTGCAGACTTATCTTTTCCACTTCCCTTGGGCTTTGGTGGATAATGAGTTAATCAAAATCTTTTCTTTGACTCTTTCTAAATTGTTTGTTCAACCGTTCTCAACATATTAAGGGAACCAAATGATTGTTAGTAGAATGCTAGAGTTAAATAAATAAATAATACCCTTTAATCATTTTGAACATTCAAATAGGGAGTCATTTAAAGGTCAAATTTTAAGTATCTAGAATTTTTAAATTTCCCGCAAATGTTGGAGGAAAACTTTCAAAGAAATTGGCGCTAAATTAGGAATTCTCTCGAAAATTTTGCCCCGGAAGATTTTTACGCATAATTTTTTTTTCTTATTTCCTATATTACCCTTACAACGAGAATCCCGCATTGTATATCAATTGTTTTTATTTTTTCTTATAGATAGTAGATGTTGGTTAAGTCGTAATTGTTATTTTGTGAACTTTTATTTGTGCTCACTTAATTTTGGATAATTAAAAAATGTCAAAAGCACAAAAAAACAATTTGATCAACCATTTTACAATTTTACTATTTAATTTCAAAACCCAAATAGTGGCTACATTTGTAGATCAATAATGTAGATTATACAAAGATTAAACGGAATAAGAGAAGGAACAATAAAATGATAAGCGGCATCCCAACAAAGTCACTCCACACAACGAAAATCATTTACTTCTTGCACTGGCGGCTCCATATTAAGCCATGGATTGTCAATTGAACACCCTAGGCTTGGAGTTGCATAGTCATATATGTATATTTTTTAGCTGGGCATAAGACAATTTAACTTAATTTCTCTACAAATGAACACCCAAACCACCTAACTAAATTAATTTGAACACCCATATTCAACCTTACTTTCTTTGTTACCCATAATTTATCAATTTGTCATTAATTGAACACATGAAGCTTGAAGAAACCTTGTTTCTAATTTCCGGAGCTATCATTGAATAAATACCCCGACTAAATTTTCTAGAGCCGCCGCTGATTCAAAATATCATACCCTTTGGCCAAACTAATACCCTGCTGCCACAAACTCATACTCTATGGCCGTGAACTCATACAATGTGACTGCAAACTCATCCCTGTGGCCGACTGGCCGCAAATTTTTACCCGTGACCTCAAACTCTTACCCTCTAGCCGGCGTAGCCGCAAACTTGTACCTTATGGCTGCAAACTCATACCATGTGGCCGCAAACTCATACCTTGTGGCCGCACATTCTTACCCATGACCGCAAACTTAGAGACTGTAGCCACAAACTGATACTATGTGGCCACAAACTCAGAATCTGTGGCGGCAAATTCGCACCCTCTGGCTGCAGACTCAGACTCTGTGGCCGCAAACTCATACCATGTGGCTGCAGACTGAGAGCCTGTGGCCGTTGTTCAAAGAGATATTGTTATGTATATGGGTTGAAATGGTTTCGGGTTGGATACTTGGATGATTTTACAAGTTGGAGTTCGTTATTAATTTTCTGTCAAAGGCTACTCTTTTGGGCTTCATGGCTGGTGCAGCAGTTATGGTATCGATGCAACAACTGAAAGGACTGTTTGGGATTGTTCACTTCATTAACAAGATGCAAATACTCCCTGTTCTATCCTCTGTATTTCGCCGCAAAAATGAGGTAACAAGTGTTACCTTTGTCTGGTAATTTCTTTTTCGTGTGCCGAAGAAGTTTTTAAACAACACAGAGAGAGGTTAGTGATTGTATTAACATCCCTACATCTGATTTGTGCAGTGGCCATGCCAAACACTCGTAGTGGGCATCAGTTTCCTGGTGTTTCTGTAACCTGCAAGGGAAATAGTGAGTATGCCTAATAAACTCCCCAAAAAAAATTGGACCAACACGTTCCATGTGTGTAGGTCCCACGTGTTTTGTGCAATACTCACGCATATCGGACAATTCTGCATACATCTATGTCCGGATATTTATGTCCGTTGCACTAATCTTCTTTAAAACATCTTAGTTCTCATTTCTTAAAGTAATATATTTGGTCAATTGAGACAGAGCAGGAGGAAGCCAAAGCTTTACTGGATTTCAGCCGCCTCCCCGCTAATATCTGCTATTCTCTCCACACTTTTTGTCTACCTCCTCAGGTCCAATGTCCATGGGATTCAAACTGTAAGATATGATTGTCCCCTTGCAAATTTGAGGCAATTTCTCCCTCTTACATTGTGTTCTCAAAGTGCAGCTTTGATGTACAGATCGGACATTTACAAGAGGCTGAATCCACCTTCATTGAACATGCTATACTTCCATGGCACTTATTCGAGGGTTGCACTAAAAACTGGCATAGTAACTGGAATACTCTCTCTTACAGTAAGTTATTCAAAATACTCTCGGTTCATCTATATGTCCACTCGTTGGTGTCAAATGAATTTGTCACTCTCATTTTTTGGCAAAGTGGTCTTGGCTTGGACTCAGGGGTCTGCTCCAACATAAGGTCTCAGATTCAGTTTCCCTTGCTAGCAAACTCTTTCGGCACTGGGGGTTATGCCCGGTCGTTATCTCCAGGGCCCCAAAATTAATTGGAGGTGCGCGCAAGCTGGCCGGAACATCCGGTTATCAAAAAAAAAAAAAAGGCCAAAAAAGTTAGTAATGTTGTTGCACCAGTTTGGTGCCACTTTGGCACCATCTCAAATCCAGACCATTAGACCATCTCCTTTTTTGGTGACAAAAAGTCGCAACGGGAGGACTGGATTTTACTAAAACAAACTTCTGTTTAGTTATAGCTTTTCTAGACCATATAGCAACAACTGGGCTAGCTCTAATTGATTCCTATCAAAAGCTGCATTGCAATGAAAAACCAACACAATTGGAAATAATGCTTAGATAATTATTTGCTATGTTGCAGGAAGGAATTGCAGTGGGAAGGACATTTGCTACTTTAAAAAACTACCAAGTTGATGGTAACAAAGAAATGGTGGCTATTTGTCTTATGAACATTGTTGGTTCTTGATGTTCTTGCTACGTCACTACAGGTGATGATCTCCATATAATTTAGCTTAGTTTGATTTTTAGCATGAACCACTTATCAAACTATTTGTAATCGTTTCCTCATATGCTAATCATACAGGATCGTTTTCTCGATCTGCTGTGAACTCCAATGCCGGAGCACAAACAGTGGTTTCGAATCTGATAATGTCATCAGCCTTGCTTGTGACTCTTCTGTTTCTAATGCTGCTTATACACCCAACGCCATTGTGGCCGTGATCATCATTAGTGCTGTCGTTGGGCTAATAGATTATCAAACTGCATTTCGGTTGTGGAAAGTTGACAAGCTTGATTTCTTGGCTTTCTTGTGTTCCTTTTTTGGTGTTCTCTTCATTTCTGTCCCCCTAGGCCTAGCGATTGCTATAAGTTTTTCTTCCCTTTGGCTATTTCACTTTGACACATTTGCAATGTTTTTAGCTGATGAGTGCCTGACTACGCCTGCAATTTTAGGTTGGAGTTTCGGTTTTCAAGATTCTCCTGCATGTTACAAGGCCAAATACTGTGGTTATGGGAAATATACCGGGAACTCAAATATACCAAAATCTGAGTAGATACAGAGAGGCTGTAAGAGTTCCCTCGTTTCTCATAATAACGGTTGAGTCCTCTTTCTTGTTTGCAAATTCCACATACCTACAAAAGAGGTTAGTCATAATTATTGGACTCTTTCGAATAATAGACGATCTAAATGGAACAAACATCACAATTTTCCATGAGGTGATCATGTTGCGGAATACTAAGATTGGTTTGCGAGGAGGAAGAATGCATGGAATCAAATGAAGAAAGTACAGTGAAATGCATCATTTTGGATATGACTGGCGAGCCGAGTACATTTGCGTAGACTCACAGATGGCTGCATTTTAATTTCCCAGCTGTTAGCGCTAAATCAATCACACACACAATAAAAAAATACACGTAAATAGTAAAGAACACCACAGCAAGATTTTACGTGGTTCCCCAAAATCCGGATACATCCACGGGAGCGAGAGTGAGTCTGTTATTTGATAAAGTCTACTAGGGTTTTTACAATGGCGAGTATTTATAACGTCTACTCCTATTCCAATCCTTCTGTTCGGTCGCTCCGCTCCACATCTGACCTTCATTAGAACTTCTCGGTACTTCTCCATATGAGCCACAAGTCCCAACACCAAAAAAAATGTCATGTATGATAACTTTTGGCTAAACTTGATAATATACTTGCAAATGCATTTTGTCATGGTTTTCTTTTTTTTTTTTTTTTGCATTTTTAGTTTCTAACTTTCTGCCAATTTCCTTCCCCAGCTGTCACAGCAATAGACACAAGTGGAAATGTGGAATAGATACATTATGTGAACTGAGAGATATGCTGGAGAAAAGATCACTGCAGGCAAAGCGAATCCCTTAACCTTTTTCTTTTTTCTTTTTTCCAAACGATAGAATGTTAGTAGAGTTAAATTACTACGGGATGCCAACATCGTTCCATCGACTTGAACCTGAGTCCCTTAACCTATTTAGTTAGACCTCATTTGTTATTTTAGAAATCTCAGTCAAGTTATGATTTTTCCTCTGTTTTGATGCAGTTTGTGTTGGTAAATCCAGTGGGAAATGTTATGGAGAAGCTCGTCACTCAAATGCCTTGGAGTCGTTTGGGTTGAATGGATTATATTTGACAGTTGGTGAAGCTGTGGCTCAGATATCATCACTGTGGAAGGCTAAAATGCCTAAGCGCTTCATGGTGAAAGATTAAGGACCTAGCTTCTCTGCAATTGGACAACAGAGAAGCCGTTACGATTGAATCTCAAGAGCCCATCTTGACAATCAATGGTGCAAATTTCGGGGAAAAACTCTTCCCAAGAAGAGTCTATTTCATTTTCGGGAAAAATCTTTTTAGCAAATCTACACCATTAAAAACATATTTGATTTTTGAAGGTTGGGATTACACGGATGGCTCTCTAGAGTCCAATCCTGTAGATAAGCTAGATTCAAAGTTTATGCAAACAGAATTTCCCTTGAAGGGAGCATCAGATAATGGCCTAAAGCATCCCATCAAAACAAGGGTTTCCATTAATAGTGCTGGAAAAATAAATTAGCTAACAAGTCATTTTTATTTGTACTAAGCTAATCCCCTCAACAATTTTGTGACATTGTCTTAATCTTAAGAATTCGATTTAACTTTGTCCAAAAAGCAATATATTGAGATTATTTCGATCTTGGAAAAGAATGCGAGCATTTTTTGTCTTACTTTTTTTTTTTTCAGCTTGTTGAGCCTTTTAGCATAACGGGTAATTCTAATAAGGAGTTATCTATTTCCTATAACAAAATTTGGCGGATCCAAAATTTTGAGACCGAAAACAAAGGCTTTACTTGCCTTGCGCTTGACACGCCCTTGCATGTGTGTCGTTGAAGTGAGAGAGAACAGAGAAACAAAGACTCATAAAGAGGTAAGAAGCTTTGTTTGTGCGTGTGGGAGAGAGCGAGCTATAGCTCAAGCGGTCGGTCGTGAGTGGGCACTCAGGTACTCTGTGTGAGGTCTCAGGTTCAAGTCAATGGAACTACGTTGGCCTGCCGTAGTAATCTAACTCTATTGACGTAATAACATGCAATCGTATGGCAAAAATAAAAAGAAAACAAAAACTTAAAACTTGGAGTAGTTTCCATAGCCGCAGAAAACAAATGCTGCAATCAACAAAACTTCACTAAACATATTCTGTGATTGCTCACCTAAATTATTCTTATGAATAAATGTCATAATAGAAGTACATAGGTATTCCAAATAATCAGCCAAACAAAAAAAATCGATTTTCAAATCTGCCTATATTACAGATGCAGGGTTCTGTAACACAATTCTCTTACCTATTTCTACTTTGATTCCATCTGCAAGTTTTAAATTGTAATGGCCCGAAAAATTCCTCCAGCAAACAACATACCAACCCTATAACAGGCTCTCAGCAACAACTCCAAGAAAAGTACAACATCTCCTATCTGATGATCTTTACCCAGCGAATCCTTCAGAGGAAAGACAAAACAGCTATCGTGTAAGGCCCCAGCCGCCGGGAAACTTGTTCTTCCCTTTTTCGTTTCACTGCTCAATCAAACGTCTGCAAAGAAAGGCTCCAAATTAGTTAGGCTGATATTGTGTCCAAGTGACGCTTTAGATGATAAATACAGAGCAAAATCCAAGGAGCTTTTCTTTTGTATGCACAAGGTGACTACTAACATTTAATGCAAGGTCATTTAATAACATACTCCCACCGTCCCTTTTTTAGTGTCGACATTTCCATTTTGGGTTGTCCCTTAATAAGCGTGTGGTTTGAAAAGTTAATGGGTAAAAAGTTTGTATAATATATCATTTTGCCCTTTTGAAAAGTTCGTGGGTAAAGAGTTAATGGGTAAAAGTGGAGGATAATTTTGGAAAGTTGATGTGAAAAGTTTAGAGTGGGGGTAAAAGTTAATGTGAAATGTGTCATGATGATGTTTCTTAATAAGTTGGATTTACGAGTAACATTTAGTGCAAGGGCACTTGAAATTGATCTTGGACGCGGAAAACTGTGGTGGAGAGGTAATTGTTTTAGCGGAATGATGGTGCACATGCAAATATTCTATGGAGGGATTCTAGCCGCGTTTTGTTACATTGCCCAGTGTCAAAGGCAGTTGTGGAACATTGTTTTGGGTGTTATGTCAGAGATGCCTTTTATGCCTGCAATGCTTCTCACTTCACAGGATAAGAGGGACGTCTGAGAAAAACATGTAGGAAGGCTTGCAGAGTTTCCCTATTGCATGTGGTTTCTGGTGCCTACAGAGAATAATAGGAGAATGAGACATGTTTTATATCGTGTTTGAAAGGCAGACTCCACATTAACTTTTGTTTATAAAGAAGTTGTGTAGTCCTGTAGACTTATGTTGGTATCACTTTTCAGGCATACTTTGTCTGTATAAGGTTAACGACTTAACACCCTGGTCTAGGTGCTTCCAGAAAATTTTCCTTTATGAGACAAATGTCATGTCCGTGAGTTGGGGTTCCAAATCCTGACCGGTTCCATTCTCAACTTTGGATTATGTTTTTTCCGTCCTTGTCAGGAGATTTATAATAAGCAACCTTGTAGAAATGGAAAGGAGAAATGGAGACCCGCCCACACAAACATGGAGACGGAAAAAAAAGCATTACTCAAACTATGATGTGCCAAACTAACTGCCAAGAAAGGAATGCCAGCAGCATAATCAGCAATGCGTCCCAAGAAGGGAAACACTTAAAATAAATTTAACAAAAAAATAAAATAAACAGAGACTAGGGCATGAAATTTTGACCAAAACGAAAGGCGGTGAAGGAGAAAAAAACAAGTAAAGCACAGAGAATTGATCTTTCTAGGTAGCAGTCTATATATTGAGAAAAAAGACACTGGCTTACTTGAGCGATATCGTATGGGTATTTCTCGCAGCTCACGCCTGATGCACAAATATTCACCTAACAATGCCATCACTGCAACTCCAGTTCCATTCACCACCCACCATGTAATCGAGGACGGCCACCCTCCATATATGATGCACATCAAGAGGTGGATGATGTAGAGGGTGGCTGAGAAATCTAAGCACTTCTTTGCCCTCTCAATCAAATAAACCATATAAAGAGCTCTGCTTAAGGGGGAAAAAAGGTCCAAGTTAACATATTTGTGGACTCTTTAGCATGAATCCTTAATATTATGAGTGCAACTACCTAACACGAAAAACACTTTCTAAATAAATCTAGTGCAAGGAATTCTTGTAACAACACATTATTTATGTTGGAATAATTTATTAGACTTCGAAAAAATGGAATAACAGGAATGTTCCCTTTTGACAAGCAAAGAAGTATAAACTGGACAGATTGATATACATGATGGGCTTTGCTAGCAGAGGGAGAGAGTGAACTACAATCCTGCCTCCCTCACTCACTTATATAAAGTGTAAGCCATATTGCTTTCTGTCCACTTCACCAATAGTAAAACTCTTGAAGCTTGATTTCTCCATCTCCAACCATCCAACCCTTCTTCATCCCAGCCCAATATGAAAATGGTGACATGAATGAGAGTTTCAACAGAGCATAGATGGAACTTGATATAAAAATGGCATTCAAAGGAGAGGATAAAAGACCAGTTCAAAAAAAAAAGGGGGAGAAGATAAAAGAAGTTGCATGTGAAAATTTGGTCTCGTGCATCAGAAACAACTATGCAACTACAATTGTAAGAACTGGTGATATAACTCAGGTCAAAGGACGAAAAGAACAAACAAAGAACGACTCACTTTTGAGTGTTTTTTCATATGGGACAAAGGCATTATGTTGAAAACCTGAGAGAGCACTTGGCAAGCATTTAACCAAATCCAAAACAGACCAATAAGCATACTTGAAGGACAAGGATCAAGTTAAGGGAACGCAAAAGAACATGGAAAAGCCCCACATGTAAATGCTCAAGCCATCGAAAGAAAACATGATCACTTACAATTCAACAATGAACTTGAACTACATACAAATACAACTATAAGAGTATATGATGAAGCGCAATGATCTAAGTGGATTAATTTGATTCGACCAATACCACTTGGTTCAATTGGATCACTTTCCAGCATCCTAAACTATAAAATCTCTCACTATTTCCTATCCTAAACCATGAAAATTGACAATTTAATAATCAGCCAAAAACCGTCCTACATCATCTAGGGGGGAAGTTTTCGGAGCACTTGTATACCAATATAAAAAGGCAGTAGGTATTTAGTGAAAAAGGAGATGACGGAATAGAAAAAGAAAAGAAAACAGAAGCGCATCAGAGCACCTCAAGCATTCAGTTCATGTCACTGTCCATCACAACCGCGATGATTTCCACTCCCATGACCGGCTAAACCCCTCATCTAGGGGGACGATGAAGCCTCACAACAAGTAACGATGTATTTTGTATAAACTAGGGGTTTTATTTGGACGGATTATATGATCAGAACTTGTTACAACTTACAATTTATGAAACAGTTTTTATTCTTTCATTCTCTCAATCAATTGCGTATTTATATGATCAAATACTGTTTACCAAATAACAGCAATTTCAAACAAAACGAATCGGGAGATAGAATTCTCACCCGGCAAGCGAAGCGAATATAAATGAAGCAATGACACACCAACCGGTAACTGTAGACGCTGCAACAGAGGAATAATCGAAGAAATACACGAGACTCATCCGAGATACCCGAGTCCCGACAAGAATCTCCATAAAAACTCCCAGTGTTAGATAGTATAAGCATTGAAGGGAAACAATTTGGGCAACAATGAGCCATGGATCCCACACCACTGCACCATAGAACATGACTTCAACCCCTTACGAAGTAAATCCGATTCCCAAAAGGCAGAAAGGTTCCAAATTCAATACAACCCTACAGAATCAATCCAAAGGGTTTCCCTCCAGTACCCAAAAATTAAATCTGTAGGGTTCAAACACGACTTCAACTCCTTTTGACAAAAACCCAATTCAGCTTCCAAATTTAATGCAACCCTACTGAATCAATCCAAAGGGTTGCTTTCCACTTAAGAACCCAAAAGGTCAACCTTTAGGATTCAAATTCAAATCTGAACCCGTATTGATCTGAATGAACCAAAAGCAGGTAATCTTAAGAATTACCAAATCAAAAGACGAGATTCTAAACTAATGAACTGATTATCTCTGATTGAAACAAAACAAACATAGACGGAGAACCTGAATTATATCACAAGTGGGTCAAAGAGGTGGCGTGTAAGCTGCAGATTCAAGTGAAGCACAATCTGATGAAGAGAGAGAGGCAGGTTTGTTTTCCTGTCACAGATGCGGGTTCTCGTATACGGAGAACAAAATGGGCAAATACACCATTAATCCCCAAAAACTATTTCGGTTTTGTTTATTAGTCCCTCAAGTATCGATCGAACTTATATTGTCCTTGATTTATATGACAAAAATGTTAATGGCTCACATCTCAGATATAGCTACCCAACTTTAAATTCTTTCTTTGCCGATCAAAACAAAAATTTAACGAGCCATCAACAATTTTGTCATATAAACCAAGGACGACATTTAGAAGGATCCGGGACATAAAGGCATCACAATAATTAGCAAGCATCCTAGTTGCGACTCCAGAAATTTTGAATAAAGTATTCAAAAACTACCTTAATTCTACTCACTCTGTTAACTAGACATATATACACAATTTTTTATAAAGTAGTATGAATAATGTAGCCAAATAATACAAAAATACATAAAATGTCACGATTACATGTTCTCAACGAATTCTATATTTTTTGCCGAGCAAAAGTTAAACCAACACATAAACAAATTAGTTTTTTATCGTAGGAAATTGTGTGGCGAATAGGTTCAAACATCTTCTTTTTTTGACATATGCTTTTATTTTTTGAGATATAGAGTTGATTGTTGTTCAGAGAAAAACTAGAGCAGGGTTATGGTATGGATACCAATAGATACTTTTCTTCTCTCCATTTTTTTAAATTTTTGTCATTAAAAGTTTGTAATTTCTTTTCAGCTAATATATAGGTGTTCATTTGTGAATTTCTTGGATTGATGCATAGATGTTCAAAGTATAGAACTAAGTGTTCAATAAACCCGAGATAAAATTATTACATGTAATATAAAATATAAAAGAGTTTGTGTTATTCAATTGGTCATCTATGGAAAGTTATGGAGCCGCCTATGATTTTTAATTGGTCGTTTACATTGGATTGGTTTCTGGGCTGATTTTTTTGGGCTAGTTGTTCCAAAAAATTGGGCTAGATCAAATATTTATGCGTTGAGTGTTCAAATATTTTTAGGCTAGGTATTTAAAAAGGGCTAAACTAAACTATAAGGAAAAATTACATGTATTCTAAACTCCTTTTTTTTTTTGAGTGTTTAGTGACAACCCATGTGTGTAGAGCTGCCTCAGAAGCATTCCAACTAAGTTGACTCTCAAATTTCTCGACAATCACATACCACCTTGAGAGCCACCTCTGAAGCATTTTAACTAAGTTAGACACTCAAATATCTCGATATTCACATACCGCCTTAAGCCACGGCCCACTGAACACCAATAAACACCTGTCCAGCCCCGACCCTGAGGGCAGGCTGGGAAGGCCTGGGTCTAGGGCCCACAGAAAATAACCCATATTTAGGGCCCCCAAGGTACATAGGTTAGTGTAGAGATAAGGTATATATGCAATGCATTGCATATGTTCCTTAAGGTATGCATGCAATATTCAATACGTGTCGCACGCGTTTTGTTTTTGAATTTTGTTTTAAATAAAAATACACAATCTCTAATATAAACTTCACGTAAAGTTTTTCAAGTATTTGTTTCACTATTTTTTAAGTTCAAACTAACATTGTTAATATGTTTACGATTGTGCTATTAAATGGTACAAATATTGTACTAAGTTTTAATTTTTTTAAGAGACTTTTAATTTCTTTTTAGTGTTGGTAAATTAATTAAGCCGAGTCTTTTATACATTACAAATATAAATAAAGAAAAACATATGTTACGTCATGTAATCTTTTTAAACTATTTAAAAAGAAAATTAAAATTTTTTTTTTTTAAATAAAATATTAGGCCATTATTTATAAGTTTGTCTGGGACCCCAAATTTCTCAGGGCCGGACATGCACCTATCGTCCACAACCTTCAACCCCACCAAATTAAGAAAGGAGGGAGTATGGCTTTGAATTCGGTTTATTGTGATGGGTGGGTGCTGGGTTTAGGTGTGGGTGTTGGGTTTAGAGTGTATTTAAGTTTTTTTTTGTAAAGATTAAGAAACGATAAGTTTGTTCTTCAAATTATTGGACTCCGTTTCCTGAATATAATCATTACGTTAAGTAAATAGAAAAAGAAAAGGAATGCATTGTTCACTTAGAAAAAATAGATTAAGGGAGAAATGATCACACGGTCCCCTGCTTGTTTGCCCATTCCATGTTTATTACTTATACCTATCCTATGTTGCTGTAACATGGATATTAATTTATTGATCACTTTAGAACTTAACTTAGGAAAATAGAGGACATTTTTTTTCTTTATTGATTTTTTTTGGTCGATTCCACAATAATTCTTGTTCTGCAATTGAAGGGCCTTAGAGAACCATCAATTTATTGTTATTAGCTTGTCTAGAGTTATAAAATACTTTATCATGTGACTAAACAGCATCATGAGAACATACAATCAAGATAAAAAAAAAAAAACTAAATACAAACAAATTAAAACGACTAAACTAAAGGGAAACAACTTTATTTATTTTTAGATACTGCATGAACAATTACTAGAAACAATTTCTACTTGAACAAAGAAACAACCAACTACCTAATTACTACTTATACTAAATAGACCACATGAAATCCTAAAAACTTGCGAGAACAGTGCTAATTTCGTCAATAAAACATAACTAATCAATCTCAATGGTGAGACGGTTGTGGCGGATGGGCTCCCCAACCTGGGAAGGGATGTCTGGGAATTGGATGGTATGGACGTGGGAGGCCTGGGCGTGGGTAGATGCCGAAGCCTGGGCGTGGGTGTGGGTAGTAGGGGCGACGTACCCTCGGTATGTATGGGTGCCCAAACCATTCTGGTTGATAAACATCATCTTCTTGTTCGATGCTCCCTACTTGCTCAACAATTTCGACTTGTTCTTCAGTATTGGAAGGGCCGGTGCCGGTACCTTTCGGTGGAAGTGGTGGAAACTTGTGGGAAGGTAGTGGTGGCAATGCCCCACCACGGCCTGGGATGGGCCACTTAGGAAGTGGGTGGCCCCACGGGTGTGGCTTGTGGGAAGGTAGTGGTGGCAGTACCCCACCACGGCCTGGGATGGGCCACCATGGGTGTGGGCGGCCCCACGGGTATGGCTTGTGGGAAGGTAGGGGTGGCAGTGCCCCACCACGGCCTGGGATGGACCACCATGGGTGTGGGTGGCCCCACGGGTGTGGACGTCCCCATGGGCGTGGGCGGCCCCATCCCCACCACTCCGGTTGGTCTGCTTGTTTTGCAGTAGAGGTATCACTATTCTCAATGGCTAAGCCATTAGCGATTGAGAATATGGCTAGGGAAATGAGAAAGAAGACAAGGGTGGCGAACGACCTCGTCTTCATTGTTGTGGTACTATCTCTCTCACTCTCTCTCTCTCTCTCACAAACAAGAAGTGATAATGAAAAGTGAAGGTCCTTAATAGGTATATATAGGGACAGAGTAGCTAGATTATGATAGGGTGATGGATATACGATAATTAATTTACTTTATGATGGTTATCTGTTCAATTTCTCTAGGTTGAATATGGGTGAGACACTTGATTAATTGTGCAGTTTCTTCAAATACAAAAGACTTCATCTCAACTCAGACTCTTGCATGTTTATCGATCCCAAATTAAATTATGTGCATTTGAGATTATGTAAAACATCTTTATCCAAGGAAATGTTGGCTGAGGTTGGGGGCAGGGAATATTACATAATTATATTCTAGATTACAGTTTCATTACTTTATATGGAAACGATTAAAAAATTATTTTTAACATGGAAACAAATACTTCTAACAGCTAAAAGATTGTTGGTTTTACGCTTTGAATCCTAAATTTGTACTCGGCGCACGGTAGAGTTGCCTTGGTGTTTTGCCAAAAATAATCTAAAATAGATTATTATTTTGTTTTTATTTAAAAAAGAGGTAAATTTCACTGAACTCCCCTGAGGTTTCTTACAAATACACTGACCTCCCCTCTACTTTCTGAAATTCCATCGCGCTCCTTTGCTTTTCAAAGTAATTGTCACTTACCTCTTTTGCCATTACTTTACGCCTAACAGTGTTAATTTCGTCGGTGAAGTGGCGTTAATGCCCATAAACTTCAACTTGGCTTTATTTTTTTCTTGTTTGAGGTTATATTGCATAAAATTTTCGAAAGGCGTGACAAAATAATTTAATTATTTACTTTTTTCTTAGAACTTTCTTTTCTTCGACACAAAATTATTATTTTTTTAATATTTTAGTTCCCATAAGATATATTTTCACATGTTGATAATAAAACACAAGAGTATCAATTAGTTTTTTTTTAGGTTTCTTTATCTTTCTCTAAATCTAAAGCTCTAACTAGGCTCTTTTTTCTTCCCTTTCTTTTTACATATTTTACCTGACAGCGCTCTCTGTTTTTTTTTTTTTTTTGTATTAGAGGTAATACTGGTCTACAGTAATATTTATTTGCTTAATTAGGGGTGTTATAGCGTCACTTTATTGCTTTTAGCAAAGTTATACTCTCCCCATCTCATTGAGAAAAAAAATGGTCTAATTTCTTCTATTAGAAAACTCATAAATACGTATTTTTTGGTGCATATAGCAATGTTCTCACATATAATGGATAGTTGTCCCATAATAATAAATATATTCTATTTTTTGCTTGCATAATGCAAGGGGTCACAAATAATGGATAGATGTACCTTAATAAAAATTATTGATGAGTTTTGTTTGGTAAAAAATTAGACTAAAAATTTCATGCTAATAGTTTTTTTTTTTGGTGTGAAATGCGTGTTTCTCCTTAAAGGAAAAGAAACCTAAAAAGTAAAAAATAAATAAAACCTTCAATGCAAACAGTGGACTTAGGTGATTATTGATACCCTTGTTTTTATTATCAAAATATGAAATATATCTTGTGGGAACTAAAAAATTAAAAAAAATAATTATTTTGAGTCAAATAAAAGAAAGTTCTAATAAAAAAGTAAATAATTTACTTTTTCATGCCTTTCAAAATTTTTATGCAATATAATCTCAAACAAGAAAAAAAAATAAAGTCAAGTTCAAATTTAAGGGCATTAACGTTATTTCACCATCAACATTAACACCGCTAGGCGTAAAGTAATGGCAAGGGAGGTAAGTGACAATTAATTTGAAAAGTAAGGGAGGGCAGTGGAATTTCATAAAACAAAGGGGAGACCAGTGCATTTGCACCAATTGTTTTTTGTGGATTATTGGTTCGTATCGACGTGAGGAATATTCTAAAGCACCCATTTGAACTGTTTTTGTCTTTAGTTAAATTTTTTAAAATTTTGACAATAATTTTTGACTTTTTAGATTCCTCTCGTCGAGACGAACTAGTAATCCACAAAGAATTGATGCAAAATTAATAAATGCAAATTTTTTTTGTGGATTATTTTTACCATTTTATTCTTTATTATCTCAAATTTGCTAAGAAGATTCAAGACTTGGATAATTAAAACAAGGAAAAAATGCAAACAAATTATTTTCGTTTCCATTATTTAACCAATGTCCCTTTAGATTCGGCTAAATTATTTAACCAATATCCCTTTAGATGCGGCGAAGTTCCATACCAAATGATCGGCCATTTTACTATTTTATATTAAATAGGATGCTAGATTTGTAAATCAATATCCTAAAGTTGCGGATATTTTCTTTTATCCTTTATTGTGACTCATTCCTATTGTGGGGTGATTATTGATTTGTTTGTGATAATGATCGTAGTGGTTTTGGCTTATCTAATTGTTTGAGGATGAAATAGGTTGAGATATAAATTGTTCAAGTTTATTCAAATTTTTGAAATGTTTTGAAGATGATGGCCTCTTGTGTTTATAAAAATAAATAAAAAAATGCATCTGATTAACTCTTTATTTCAATTGCACTATATAAGTAATTCAGCACTAAAAAGGGTAATTAGTCTATGATATCAAGGCAAAATAGACTCTACTGATTTTTATCAAGATTTGAGGACAGTAAAGTGGAAATAAAACTTTTTGATCCAAAATATAATCGTAGATTGTAGTGGCTACTTATTTATAAGAAGTTTTACTCAAATTATTGGAATCCTTTTTCTTATCATCAAAAATAAAATTTATTAACTCATAACACAAAGTATAGAGCTTTAAGGATATTGGATACACCGGCGTGACCACACCCTCATTTCCTAACCACGTGGAGGAACTGAGATGAGTCCAATAGGCTAAGCCCAAATAAGGAAAAATTATTGGAATCCTTTTAGCTCTATCTGAATAGCATTGTTTTGTTGAGCAAATAGAAAAAGAAAAGAAATGCATTTTTCATTAAAAAAAAAAAAAGAATTTAGATTGAGGGAGAAATGCTTACACGAACATTTTTTTCCTTTATTATTTTTTTTGACCGATTCCATAATAATTTTTGTTCTGCAATTGAAAGGACTTAGGAGAACCATTTGGCAGCTCCACCTATGGGTTGGATGGTCACATAAACACCCTTAAAAAAGTTCTACTAATACATGTAAAATATAGTGCAAATTTAGGTCAATCCATTCTTTAAACACCCATCCGAAATATAAATGAACACCCAACCAATAATTTAGCCTCCAAATAAATCTACTTTGAACAAGCTAATTACATCCCATTACAACCCAATTATAGGTGGCTCCAATATACTAAAATGGTCAATTGAACACGCTTATTTCTTTATTTATTTTTGTTACGTTGAATCTAGAAATTTTATCTCATATTTTGTTTGAATAATACATAGTCCTATAAAATGAACAAACCACCCTAATTCAGGTTATTTACAATTGATACTTAATATACTAGCTCAAAACAAGATAGACATTATAATGCCAAAAAAATGGAGAGGAATTTTTTTTATAAATATCGTTATCGTGCAGTTTCTCTTAGAACGAAAATCCAAAAATAAGAGCATATGTTCAAAATGATCTGTACCAATGTATTCGCCAGATAATTTCCCAAAAAAATGTTACTGTATTTATGTTCCAGTTTGATTTTGCTTTGCTAAAAATATAAAAAAGAAAATTGATTTTACATATTTTTGTATTTTTTGGGGCGTTATTATACACACTAGTATAGGAACTTTTGTAAAGATATGACTGGTTGGTTAAGTTAGTAGGAACTTTATCGGCCATTTTACATTTTTACTATTTAATTTTAAAACCCAAATAGTTGCTACATTTGTAGATCAATATCCAAAAGTTGCAGACATTTTCTTTTATCACTTTTTTTTTGAACGGCCAAAGCAGTTAATAATCAAATGTAGATTATACAAAGATTAAACGGAACCAGAGACCATTAAAACGATAAGCGGCATCCCAACGAGATTGGCACACCACACAACAAAAATCATTTGCCTCTCGAGACCCAACAGGTAAAAGGCAGACAAGTAGTCACTGTAAGTATCACTTGTAGTGACTCACTTCCACTGTGGACTGATTATTTGATTTGTTTGTGATAATGATGGTAAAAGAATCTGAAAATCTTTTTTCCTAGGCAAAATTATCTTTGTTTTCCACAGGTTTTGAAATACGGTAGTATATCTTTTCGTTCACTAGTTTCTTATGTAAATTAAAAGTTAAACTAATATGTCATCGACATCCTATATACATGCAATATCTTAATCTAATAATTAACCAGTTCAAAAATAATTTTAGGATACTATGCAACGTCAAAATTTACTGTTTCGTTGTTATCTTTACTCTTCTATTTCAATTGCACGATATATGTAAATCAGCACTAGAAAGGATAATTGTTGCATGATATCAAGGCAAGGCAAAATAGACTCCACTGATTTTTATTTATTAGAAGTTGTACTTCAAATTATTGGAATCCTTTTAGCTCTATCTGAATAGCATTATTTTTGTTGAGCAAATATAAAAATGCATTTTTTCATTAAAACGTTAATTTAGATTAAGGGACAAATGATCACACGGTCCTCTGCTTGTTTGCCCATGCATTCCATGTTGCTGTAATATGGATATTAACTTCTTGAATATTTTCGCACTTAAATTAGGAAAACAGCGGACATTTTTTCCTTTATTATTATTGTTTCTTGGTCGATTCAATAATAATTTTTGTTCATTGTTCAGCAATTAAAAGGCCTTAGGAGAACCATCAAATTAATGTTATTAACTGGTCTAGAGTTATAAAAATACTATATCATGAGAACATATAATCAAAATAAAAAACTAAATACAAACAAAAACGATTAAACTAAAGGGAAACATCTTTATTTATTTAAGATACTGCATGACCTTAATTAACAAAGAAACAACCAACTACCTAATTAAAACTTATTAAATATACCACACTAAATCTTAACAACTAGCCAAGATGCTAAAGCAGTGATGAATCCCGTTGATAAAGCATAACAAATAGATCTCAAGGGGACGGTCGTGGCGGATGGGCTCCCCAACCTGGGAATGGATATTTAGGAATTGGATGATATGGACGTGGGAGGCCTGGGCGTGGGTAGATGCCATAACCTGGGCGTGGGCGTGGGCGTGGGTAGTAGGGGCGACGTCCCCTTGGTATGAATCCAAGCCATTCTGGTTGATAAACATCATCGTCTTGTTCGATGCTCTCTGCTTGCTTAACAATCTCAACTTGTTTTTCGGTATTGGTATTGGAAGCGTCGTTGCTGCTAGCTTTCGGTGGAAGAGGTGGAAGCCTGTGGGACGGTAGTGGTGGCAGCGCCCCACCCTGGCCTGGGATGGGCCATTTAGGAAGTGGGTGGCC
Organism: Gaultheria prostrata; assembly: GCA_036023075.1. Taxonomy (NCBI): domain Eukaryota; kingdom Viridiplantae; phylum Streptophyta; class Magnoliopsida; order Ericales; family Ericaceae; genus Gaultheria; species Gaultheria prostrata. Next base: position 54,388 of record JAXBDA010000893.1, read on the forward strand.
CCATGGGCGTGGACGGCCCCACGGGTGTGGGCGGCCCCATGGGCGTGGGCGGCGCCATCCCCACCACTCCGGTTGGATGACGTTGTCACCTTCGAATTGTATGGCAGTGGAGATATCGCTATTCTCACTGGTCTCACTGGCTAAGGCATTAGCAAGTGAGAATACGGCTAGGGAAATGAGAAAGAAGACAAGAGTAGAAAACCTCATCTTCATTGCTATTGCTCTCTCTCTCAAGAAAATGATAATGAAAAGTGAAGGTTTTTGATAGCTATATATAGGGAACAAAGTGGCTAGATTGTGATAAGGTGATGGTTATCTTATATGATAAGTACTTTATTTTACGATAATTATCTAATTAATTCATATAATTTGATGAGGTTGAATATGGGTGGCACTTTAATTAATTTTAGTTTCTTTTAAATTTTAGAAGAGTTCATCTCAAGTAAAGGAGTACTTGTTCATCTCGAAACTCTTTATTGGTTTTATCTGTTTGATTGGATGGAAAGGTTCACATTTTGCCTAGTGCATTTGGGAAAATGTATAACATTTCATATGATAAAGGAAATGTTGACTAAGGATATATATTCTAGAATAAAGTTTCATTACTTACAACATGGAGACGGTTAAAAAAACATTTTACGTTTGAAGCAAAAAAAAAAAAAAATCAACAAGTAATTAAAGGTTGTGTTCAATACTTGAACTTCTACCTAGAAATGTCAAACGGGTCAAGCCGCGGCACAGGTACGAAACAGGCACGGCACATTTAAGAGTGGCACAGCACAAGCACGGGGTAAGCAACATTCAAATATCCTTTTCTCTAGGTTTTTAACGAACATGGATTGGATTATTCGTACGAGGAATTAAGTTAACTGCATAGTCGTCAAATAATTTATCGGATGGAAAATATCAGTTTCTTAATGAATTTATGTCCCGATGAAGGGAATTACTAAACCCGATCATACCAAAAATTTACGTGAATGATTTAATCAATAAGCACAACGAAATCATTAATCTCGATCATCATGATTGTGTCGCGGTCGTGTAGCTAACACTTGATCGGACATAAATATCATTTTCCAAATGACTTTACGTCTCGATGAAGGGGATTTCTAAACCAATCAAGCCAAAACTTTACTTGAATGGTTTAATTGATAAGCACCACGAAATCAATGATCTCGATCATCATGATTGGGTCCGGTCATGTGGCTAACACTTGATCAGGCATAGAATACCATTTTCGTAATGAATTGACGTCTCGATGAAGGGGATTTCTAAACACAATTAAGCCAATAGTACTTTACGTAAATGATTTAATCACTAAGCACAAGGAAATCAACAGTTTGGATCATCATGATTATGTCGCGGTCGTGTGGCTACTGTACATTCAACTACAACACACGACATAGTTTATTATCAAATAAGTTGAACGTATAGATTCTTAAAAGTCATTACCGAGTCTATTTTATAATGGTCGATATGAACCGTTAAGAATTCACATTCAATTTATTCTATCAGTTTCACTAAAATTGGAAATCATCGGATATCGATAACCACATAATCGGAGGGGCACTAATGCGTTATTATGCATTTAAGTCTTAGAGTACACCACCCAAGCTCCACTTGAGTTCTTTTTTCGCTATCAGAACAGTCTATCTTTTAGATAATTTGGATTATATTATTTTGTACCAGAATATATAAAGTACCGGTATATCTCATTCCGGTAGAAAAATTGGTACTTAAATCAGTTCGGTACTCAGAACCTTATTTCTTATATTTCTTACTGCAATCTAAAGAAAAAAGTCCTGAAACCAAAAAAATATTTTCCAAACAATGATTACTATTTTTTCATTTTAAAGCGTACTTCTCTTTTCTTCCAAAGTCCATGTACTCGGCAATTTTTATAAAAGTTTTATACACTCACTAACGTTAGTTCACTAAGAAATTGGATATCTTTTTTTTTGTTGGTCAAAGAAAAAGATATCAGTAAGGACTTAACGTTAGTTCACTAAGATTGGTTATCAGTGAGAACTTATTGATCAAACTCTTACTGATATCAGACTGAGGTGATTTTTACAGGAATCTTTTAAATTTTAAATAAATTGAGCGGCTTTAATGCGATGTATATTTCGTGTACATCAAATGGTATAGTGTACCCATAGTTTTATGTAATGCATTAATGTAAACCTTCCCCACCGTTTTTTTTTCCCTTTTTGGATGGATATGTTCCCCACCCTTAATCACCATCAAAATGCAATCCGCATGCAACGCCACAACCCACAATTAACGAAGTGCAGACTTCTCTTTTCCACTTCCCTTGGGCTTTGATGGATAATTAGTTATTCAAAATCTTTTCTTTGACTCTTTCCCCTTAAAACTGAAAAATTGACACAGTCTCTCTCTCTCTCTCTCTCTCTCTCTCACTCTCTCTCTTATCTATGAGATATCCATAAAATCACAACTCTCCATTCTGAATTGTTTATCCAATCGTTCTCAACGTTTTAAGGGAACCAAATGGTTGTTAGTAGAATGCTATAAAGTATAAAAAAAAAATACTCTTCATCATTTTGAAAATTCAAATAGGGAGTCATTTAAGGGTCAAATTTTAAGTATCTAGAATTTTTAAATTTCCCGCAAATATTGGAGAAAAACTTTCAAAAAAATTGGCGCTAAATTAGGAATTCTCTCGAAAATTTACCCCGGAAGATTTTTATGCATAAAATTTTATTCTTATTCTTCTATTTTTACCCTTACAACAAGAATCCCACATCGTATATCAATTACTTTTTATTTTCCTTATAGATAGTAGATGTTGGTTGAGTCAAAATTGTTATTTTGTGAACTTTTATTTGTGCTCTGTAATTTTTTAATAAAAAACATATATTTTTTTAAAATATGTAAAAAAAAAAATAAGAGCATGGTGGGTAAACCTATTACCCAATGGGAGCGGGGCCGAGGGTGGGGATAAATTTTTAATTAATTTTTTTGTAGTTTCTTTCAAATTTTAAAAGACTTCATCTGAACTAATATACTTGTTCATCTCAGACTCTTTATTGGTTCATCCGTTTGGTTGGAGAAGGTTATTTTTAGGTTCACATTTTGCCTAGTGCGTTTGGGTTAATGTATGACATCCCATCTGATAATGGGTCATTTTTGTTCTCGGATACGTTTGTAATAGGAGTATTCAAAGAAGATGTTGTGTTCTAGGAATACATATATTTTTTAATAAAGTTTTATGCTTTTTCGTCCATGTTTGTTATTCCATTTTTAGCATCCGGATCATATTTTAAATTGTCTATTCTTTCAATTTATAATGGGTTCATGATTTTAAAAAAATTCGTATAATAGAACTAATTAAATTTTATCAAATATAAGATCCATTAGCATATTTTTTTATAGATTCGTATTGAAATATTCGAATAATTTTTCAAGGGATGTGAAATAGTGAAAGTGAACAAACAAATACGGACGGAGGTAGTAACATAAAACGATTAAAAAACATTATAACATGGAAGTGAAAAACTTCACAAGTTAATTAAAGGTTGTGGATTCAACACTTGGACAAACAGTTAATTTCAACTACTGAAAGGTTGTGGATTCGGAGACATCGGACCCACGTGGCAGTGCCGGATGTCGCACAGCACATGGCTATGCAGCACCTACCCCAAGTCCAGAGACATCGACTCCTATTGTTGTCCTCGTGCAGTACGAGATATCTGCTTTGTTCTTTTTCTCTTTCTTTTTCTTTTTCAAATGTGCTAAGGAGATTCAAGACTTGGATAATTAAAAAATGTCAAAAGCACAAAAGAATAATTTGATCGGCCATTTTACATTTTTACTACTGGAGTATTTAATTTTGAAACCCAAACAGTTGCTACATTTGTCAATATCCAAAAGTTGCGGACATTTTCTTGTATCACTTTTTTTTTTTGAAGGGCAAAAAAATTAATAATCAAATGTGGTTTATACAAAGATTAAACGGAACAAGAGAAGGAATATTAAACGATAAGCGGCATTCCAACAAAGTTGGCACTCCACACAATGAAAATCATTTGTCTCTCGAGACCCAACGGGTAGAAGGCAGACAAGTAGTCACTATAACTCACTTGTAGTGACTCACTTCCACTGTGGAGTGATTATTTGATTTGTTTGTGAAAATCATTTTTCCCAGGCAAAACTATCTTTGTTTTCCACAGGTTTCGAAATACGGATACGGCATATCTTATCGTTAACTAGTTTCTTAAATGGCTGTGAATCTTATGTAAATTAAAAGTTAAACTAATATGTCATCTTATATACTGCAATATCTTAATCTAATAATTAACCAGTTAAATAATAATTTTAGGAGAATATGTGACGATAAAAATTTACTGTTTCGTTCTTATCTTTATGTTTGATCTCATGCTAATCATCAATATTTATTTATCCCCCCAAAAAAAAGAGGATCTGATTTACTCTTCTATTTCAATTGCAAGGCAAAATAGACTCCACTGATTTTTATTTATTACAAGTTGTACTTCAAATTATTGGAATCCTTTTAGCTCTATCACAATAGCATTATTTTTGTTGAGCAAATATAAAAAGAAAAGAAATGCATTTTTCATTAAAAAGATAATTTAGATTAAGGGACAAATGATCACACGGTCCTATGCTTGTTTGCCCATGCATTCCTTGTTTATTAATTGTTATGCTTAGGGTGAGTTTCCCACTTGATAAAATCAGATTTTATCAAGTTTTGATAAAATCAACTTACTAAAAATCTGAGATTTTATCAGATTTTTTTCCCCACTTGATAAAATCAAGAGATAAAATCTGATTTTATCAAGTGGGAAACTCACTATGTTGCTGTAATATGGACATTAACTTCTTAAATATTTTCGCACATAACTTAGGAAAACAGCGGACATTTTTTCCTTTATTATTATTGTTTCTTAGTCGATTTAATAATAATTTGTATTCATTGTTCAGCAATTAAAAGGCCTGAGGAGAACCATCAAATTAATGTTATTAACTGGTCTAGAGTTATAAAAATAATATATCATGTGATTAAACAGCATCATGAGAACATATAATCAAAATAAAAAACTAAATACAAACAAAAACGATTAAACTAAAGGGAAACATCTTTATTTATTTAAGATACTGCATGAGCAATAGATACCAAGTTCTACCTTAACAAAGAAACAACCAACTACCTAATTAAAACTTACTAAATAACCACACTAAATCTTAAAAACTGGTCAAGCTGCTAAAGATGCTAAAGCAGTGATGAATCCCGTTGATAAAGCATAACAAATAGATCTCAAGGGGACGGTCGTGGCGGATGGGCTCCCCAACCTGGGAATGGATATTTAGGAATTGGATGATATGGACGTGGGAGGCCTGGGCGTGGGTAGATGCCATAACCTGGGCGTGGGCGTGGGCGTGGGTAGTAGGGGCGACGTCCCCTTGGTATGAATCCAAGCCATTCTGGTTGATAAACATCATCGTCTTGTTCGATGCTCTCTGCTTGCTTAACAATCTCAACTTGTTTTTCGGTATTGGTATTGGAAGCGTCGTTGCTGCTAGCTTTCGGTGGAAGAGGTGGAAGCCTGTGGGACGGTAGTGGTGGCAGCGCCCCACCCTGGCCTGGGATGGGCCATTTAGGAAGTGGGTGGCCCCATGGGCGTGGACGGCCCCACGGGTGTGGGCGGCCCCATGGGCGTGGGCGGCGCCATCCCCACCACTCCGGTTGGATGACGTTGTCACCTTCGAATTGTATGGCAGTGGAGATATCGCTATTCTCACTGGTCTCACTGGCTAAGGCATTAGCAAGTGAGAATACGGCTAGGGAAATGAGAAAGAAGACAAGAGTAGAAAACCTCATCTTCATTGCTATTGCTCTCTCTCTCAAGAAAATGATAATGAAAAGTGAAGGTTTTTGATAGCTATATATAGGGAACAAAGTGGCTAGATTGTGATAAGGTGATGGTTATCTTATATGATAAGTACTTTATTTTACGATAATTATCTAATTAATTCATATAATTTGATGAGGTTGAATATGGGTGGCACTTTAATTAATTTTAGTTTCTTTTAAATTTTAGAAGAGTTCATCTCAAGTAAAGGAGTACTTGTTCATCTCGAAACTCTTTATTGGTTTTATCTGTTTGATTGGATGGAAAGGTTCACATTTTGCCTAGTGCATTTGGGAAAATGTATAACATTTCATATGATAAAGGAAATGTTGACTAAGGATATATATTCTAGAATAAAGTTTCATTACTTACAACATGGAGACGGTTAAAAAAACATTTTACGTTTGAAGCAAAAAAAAAAAAAAATCAACAAGTAATTAAAGGTTGTGTTCAATACTTGAACTTCTACCTAGAAATGTCAAACGGGTCAAGCCGCGGCACAGGTACGAAACAGGCACGGCACATTTAAGAGTGGCACAGCACAAGCACGGGGTAAGCAACATTCAAATATCCTTTTCTCTAGGTTTTTAACGAACATGGATTGGATTATTCGTACGAGGAATTAAGTTAACTGCATAGTCGTCAAATAATTTATCGGATGGAAAATATCAGTTTCTTAATGAATTTATGTCCCGATGAAGGGAATTACTAAACCCGATCATACCAAAAATTTACGTGAATGATTTAATCAATAAGCACAACGAAATCATTAATCTCGATCATCATGATTGTGTCGCGGTCGTGTAGCTAACACTTGATCGGACATAAATATCATTTTCCAAATGACTTTACGTCTCGATGAAGGGGATTTCTAAACCAATCAAGCCAAAACTTTACTTGAATGGTTTAATTGATAAGCACCACGAAATCAATGATCTCGATCATCATGATTGGGTCCGGTCATGTGGCTAACACTTGATCAGGCATAGAATACCATTTTCGTAATGAATTGACGTCTCGATGAAGGGGATTTCTAAACACAATTAAGCCAATAGTACTTTACGTAAATGATTTAATCACTAAGCACAAGGAAATCAACAGTTTGGATCATCATGATTATGTCGCGGTCGTGTGGCTACTGTACATTCAACTACAACACACGACATAGTTTATTATCAAATAAGTTGAACGTATAGATTCTTAAAAGTCATTACCGAGTCTATTTTATAATGGTCGATATGAACCGTTAAGAATTCACATTCAATTTATTCTATCAGTTTCACTAAAATTGGAAATCATCGGATATCGATAACCACATAATCGGAGGGGCACTAATGCGTTATTATGCATTTAAGTCTTAGAGTACACCACCCAAGCTCCACTTGAGTTCTTTTTTCGCTATCAGAACAGTCTATCTTTTAGATAATTTGGATTATATTATTTTGTACCAGAATATATAAAGTACCGGTATATCTCATTCCGGTAGAAAAATTGGTACTTAAATCAGTTCGGTACTCAGAACCTTATTTCTTATATTTCTTACTGCAATCTAAAGAAAAAAGTCCTGAAACCAAAAAAATATTTTCCAAACAATGATTACTATTTTTTCATTTTAAAGCGTACTTCTCTTTTCTTCCAAAGTCCATGTACTCGGCAATTTTTATAAAAGTTTTATACACTCACTAACGTTAGTTCACTAAGAAATTGGATATCTTTTTTTTTGTTGGTCAAAGAAAAAGATATCAGTAAGGACTTAACGTTAGTTCACTAAGATTGGTTATCAGTGAGAACTTATTGATCAAACTCTTACTGATATCAGACTGAGGTGATTTTTACAGGAATCTTTTAAATTTTAAATAAATTGAGCGGCTTTAATGCGATGTATATTTCGTGTACATCAAATGGTATAGTGTACCCATAGTTTTATGTAATGCATTAATGTAAACCTTCCCCACCGTTTTTTTTTCCCTTTTTGGATGGATATGTTCCCCACCCTTAATCACCATCAAAATGCAATCCGCATGCAACGCCACAACCCACAATTAACGAAGTGCAGACTTCTCTTTTCCACTTCCCTTGGGCTTTGATGGATAATTAGTTATTCAAAATCTTTTCTTTGACTCTTTCCCCTTAAAACTGAAAAATTGACACAGTCTCTCTCTCTCTCTCTCTCTCTCTCTCACTCTCTCTCTTATCTATGAGATATCCATAAAATCACAACTCTCCATTCTGAATTGTTTATCCAATCGTTCTCAACGTTTTAAGGGAACCAAATGGTTGTTAGTAGAATGCTATAAAGTATAAAAAAAAAATACTCTTCATCATTTTGAAAATTCAAATAGGGAGTCATTTAAGGGTCAAATTTTAAGTATCTAGAATTTTTAAATTTCCCGCAAATATTGGAGAAAAACTTTCAAAAAAATTGGCGCTAAATTAGGAATTCTCTCGAAAATTTACCCCGGAAGATTTTTATGCATAAAATTTTATTCTTATTCTTCTATTTTTACCCTTACAACAAGAATCCCACATCGTATATCAATTACTTTTTATTTTCCTTATAGATAGTAGATGTTGGTTGAGTCAAAATTGTTATTTTGTGAACTTTTATTTGTGCTCTGTAATTTTTTAATAAAAAACATATATTTTTTTAAAATATGTAAAAAAAAAAATAAGAGCATGGTGGGTAAACCTATTACCCAATGGGAGCGGGGCCGAGGGTGGGGATAAATTTTTAATTAATTTTTTTGTAGTTTCTTTCAAATTTTAAAAGACTTCATCTGAACTAATATACTTGTTCATCTCAGACTCTTTATTGGTTCATCCGTTTGGTTGGAGAAGGTTATTTTTAGGTTCACATTTTGCCTAGTGCGTTTGGGTTAATGTATGACATCCCATCTGATAATGGGTCATTTTTGTTCTCGGATACGTTTGTAATAGGAGTATTCAAAGAAGATGTTGTGTTCTAGGAATACATATATTTTTTAATAAAGTTTTATGCTTTTTCGTCCATGTTTGTTATTCCATTTTTAGCATCCGGATCATATTTTAAATTGTCTATTCTTTCAATTTATAATGGGTTCATGATTTTAAAAAAATTCGTATAATAGAACTAATTAAATTTTATCAAATATAAGATCCATTAGCATATTTTTTTATAGATTCGTATTGAAATATTCGAATAATTTTTCAAGGGATGTGAAATAGTGAAAGTGAACAAACAAATACGGACGGAGGTAGTAACATAAAACGATTAAAAAACATTATAACATGGAAGTGAAAAACTTCACAAGTTAATTAAAGGTTGTGGATTCAACACTTGGACAAACAGTTAATTTCAACTACTGAAAGGTTGTGGATTCGGAGACATCGGACCCACGTGGCAGTGCCGGATGTCGCACAGCACATGGCTATGCAGCACCTACCCCAAGTCCAGAGACATCGACTCCTATTGTTGTCCTCGTGCAGTACGAGATATCTGCTTTGTTCTTTTTCTCTTTCTTTTTCTTTTTCAAATGTGCTAAGGAGATTCAAGACTTGGATAATTAAAAAATGTCAAAAGCACAAAAGAATAATTTGATCGGCCATTTTACATTTTTACTACTGGAGTATTTAATTTTGAAACCCAAACAGTTGCTACATTTGTCAATATCCAAAAGTTGCGGACATTTTCTTGTATCACTTTTTTTTTTTGAAGGGCAAAAAAATTAATAATCAAATGTGGTTTATACAAAGATTAAACGGAACAAGAGAAGGAATATTAAACGATAAGCGGCATTCCAACAAAGTTGGCACTCCACACAATGAAAATCATTTGTCTCTCGAGACCCAACGGGTAGAAGGCAGACAAGTAGTCACTATAACTCACTTGTAGTGACTCACTTCCACTGTGGAGTGATTATTTGATTTGTTTGTGAAAATCATTTTTCCCAGGCAAAACTATCTTTGTTTTCCACAGGTTTCGAAATACGGATACGGCATATCTTATCGTTAACTAGTTTCTTAAATGGCTGTGAATCTTATGTAAATTAAAAGTTAAACTAATATGTCATCTTATATACTGCAATATCTTAATCTAATAATTAACCAGTTAAATAATAATTTTAGGAGAATATGTGACGATAAAAATTTACTGTTTCGTTCTTATCTTTATGTTTGATCTCATGCTAATCATCAATATTTATTTATCCCCCCAAAAAAAAGAGGATCTGATTTACTCTTCTATTTCAATTGCAAGGCAAAATAGACTCCACTGATTTTTATTTATTACAAGTTGTACTTCAAATTATTGGAATCCTTTTAGCTCTATCACAATAGCATTATTTTTGTTGAGCAAATATAAAAAGAAAAGAAATGCATTTTTCATTAAAAAGATAATTTAGATTAAGGGACAAATGATCACACGGTCCTATGCTTGTTTGCCCATGCATTCCTTGTTTATTAATTGTTATGCTTAGGGTGAGTTTCCCACTTGATAAAATCAGATTTTATCAAGTTTTGATAAAATCAACTTACTAAAAATCTGAGATTTTATCAGATTTTTTTCCCCACTTGATAAAATCAAGAGATAAAATCTGATTTTATCAAGTGGGAAACTCACTATGTTGCTGTAATATGGACATTAACTTCTTAAATATTTTCGCACATAACTTAGGAAAACAGCGGACATTTTTTCCTTTATTATTATTGTTTCTTAGTCGATTTAATAATAATTTGTATTCATTGTTCAGCAATTAAAAGGCCTGAGGAGAACCATCAAATTAATGTTATTAACTGGTCTAGAGTTATAAAAATAATATATCATGTGATTAAACAGCATCATGAGAACATATAATCAAAATAAAAAACTAAATACAAACAAAAACGATTAAACTAAAGGGAAACATCTTTATTTATTTAAGATACTGCATGAGCAATAGATACCAAGTTCTACCTTAACAAAGAAACAACCAACTACCTAATTAAAACTTACTAAATAACCACACTAAATCTTAAAAACTGGTCAAGCTGCTAAAGATGCTAAAGCAGTGATGAATCCCGTTGATAAAGCATAACAAATAGATCTCAAGGGGACGGTCGTGGCGGATGGGCTCCCCGACCTGGGAGGGGATATCTAGGAATTGGACGATATGGACGTGGGAGGCCTGGGCGTGGGTAGATGCCATAGCCTGGGCGTGGATAGATGACATAGCGTGGGCGTGGGTAGTAGGGGCGACGTCCCCATCCAAGCCATTCTGGTTGATAAACATCATCGTCTTGTTCGATGCTCTCTGCTTGCTCAACAATCTCAACTTGTTCTTCGGCATTGGAAGCGTCGTTGCCGCTAACTTTCGGTGGAAGAGGTGGAAACTTGTGAGACGGTAGTGGTGGCAGTGCCCCACCCTGGCCTGGGATGGGCCACTTAGGAAGTGGGTGGCCCCATGGGCGTGGACGGCCCCACGGGTGTGGGCGGCCCCATGGGCGTGGGCGGCGCCATCCCCACCACTCCGGTTGGACGACGTTGTCACCTTCGGATTGTATGGCAGTGGAGATATCGTTATTCTCATTGGCTAAGGCCTTAGCAAGTGAGAATACAGCTAGGGAGATGAGAAAGAAGACAAGGGTGGAAAACCTCATCTTCATTGTTATGGCACTGTCTCTCTCTCCCTCTCTCAAACAATGAAATGATAATGAAAAGTGAAGGTATTCAGTAGCTATATATAGGGAACAAAGTAGTTAGATTGTGATAAGCTGATGGTTATCTTATATGATAATTACTTTACCATAATTATCTAATTAATTCATATAATTTAATGAGGTTGAATATTGGTGAGACTCTAATTAATTTTAGTGTCTTTTAAATTTTAGAAGAGTTTATCTCAAGTCAGGAGTACTTTTTTTATCTCGAAACTCTATTTTGGTTTTTATCTGTTTGATTGGATCGGAAGGTTCACATTTTTCCTAGTGCATTTGGGAAAATGTGTAATACAGTATTTATATGATAGTGGGTCCTAATGAATTTATGTCTCGATGCTAGACCCGATCGCTCCAAAAATTTATGTGAATGATTTAATTAATAAACACAACGAAATCAACAATCTCGATCATCATGATTGTGTCACAGTTGTGTAGCTAACACTTGATCGGACATAAAATATCATTTTCCTATTGGATTTGCGTCTCGATAAAGGAGTTTTCTAAACCCGATCAAGGCAATAGTTTATTTGAATAATTTGATCACTAAGCACAACGATTTGGATTGTTTATATTGTGTCGCGGTCGTGTAGCTACTGTACATTCAACTACAACACACGACCTAGTTTATTATCAAGTAAGTTAAACGTATGGATTCTTAAAAGTCATTACCGACTCTATTTTTATAATGGTCGATATGAACCATTAAGATTTCATGTTTTATTTATTCTATCGGTTTCATTAAAATTGAAAATCATAGGATATCATAACCACATGATAGGGAGGACACTAATGTGTTATTACGCATTAAAGTCCTAGAGTGCACCACCCCCACCTGAGTTCTTTTTTGGCTATCAGAAGAACCGTATATCTTTTAGATAATTTGGATTATATTATTTTGTACCAAAATATATGAAGTACCGGTACATCTCATTCCGGTAGAAAAAGTGGTACTTAAGTCAATTTGATACTCAGAACCTTATTTTTTACCACAATCTAAAGAAAAAAAAGTCCGAAAATCCAAAAAATATGTTCCAAACAATGATTACTATTTTTTCAATTTAAGCCGTACTTCTATTTAAATCCATGTACTCGGGCAATTTTTTTAAAAGTTTATACACTCACTAACATTAGTTCACTAAGAAATTGGATATCAGTAAGGACTTGACCAACCCTTTACTAATATCCGACTGAGGTGATTTTTCACAGGAATCCTCTTGTATTTTAAATAAATTGAGCGGCTCTAATTATTTGTGTGGAATCTCAAGGTGGATCCCACCAAATAGTATCGTGTAGCCATAATTTTATGTAATGCATTAATTAAACCTTTCCCGCCGTTTTTTTTTTCCTTTTTTTCTTTTTGGATACGTTCCCCACCCTTAATCTTTTCCACAACCTACAAGTGACAAAGTGCAAACTTATCTTTTCCACTTCCCTTGGGCTTTGGTGGATAATGAGTTAATCAAAATCTTTTATTTTGACTCTTTCCCCTCAAAACTGAAATTGATACAGTCTCTCTCTCTCTCTCTCTCTCTCTCTCTCTCTCTCTCTCTCTCTCTCTCTCTCTCCTGATCTGAGTGATTAGTATCACCAAATTCACAAC